>BLBF01000054.1:16103809-16117353 GCA_015471245.1 Laticauda colubrina | reverse complement strand
TCTTTCTTTCTTTCTTTCTTTCTTTCTTTCTTTCTTTCTTTCTTTCTGTCTGTCTGTCTGTCTGTCTTTCTTTCTTTCTTTCTTTCTTTCTTTCTTTCTTTCTTTATTTATTTATTTATTTATTTATTTATTTATTTATTTATTTATTTATTTGTGATAGCAGCTCATACCACATTGTCTTAATATGGACTTTGGATGCCACTGTGAAAAATGTCTTGGAATGGTCTATTTTGATCTTCTCTCTTTCTTTCCTAGAGCAGGTTCAGTGGCATTTCCATTCCCTTCATCTCATTATGTTTTAGCTCATTGCTCTTCTCAGAGGCCAACTGGATTTGATATTACAGGTCAAAAGAGTCCATTTTGACACAGCCAACCAGGGAGCTGAAGCTGTGATAGGGCTGGAGCCCAGACATGTCCCTGTGCTTCACAGTACATTTGGAAAAGGCTCAGTTGAAGTGGAAAACGCAAGACACGTGAGTCTGTGAGCTCCAATAATTGGAATGAGATGCCATTAGAAGGCAGCAAGGGATTGGAGATTTGATATGTGGTGCAGGCGGTGATATTGAGGGAGAAGCACTTATAGGGTTTTCTGCCTCAAATGTCAGAACAATTTGGATAAACCTGGGTACTCAACAGGTAGGCATTTGCTGCTCTGCTCAAACAGGAAAACATTCTGAGTAAGCTTTGGTTTTCTCAGTGATAACCAGTATTGGACTTGGAAGCTTAACAGTAGCTATAAAAATCAAACAATTCCAACTACTTGCTTAGGCTTCATTACAGTTGAGAATTAGACGAAGAGACACCACAGAAAATGTGAGCTTTGAGTAGCGATTAGTAGCGAGCTTTGAGTAGTGATTTGAGTAGCTGGCCTCACAAAGGAATTAGACATGAAATCCAGACATGAAAGGCAGCTAAGGAGAAAGGGCAATGTTTTCTAAAAGAGCAAGAGAGCTAATGAAGTATAGCAACAATAACTGGTTTACTCACAGAGGGAAAAGTGGATGGGATTAGCGAGACTGAAAATATATTGAGAAGATAAGAGCAAGTTAATTCCAGAAACATGGTCTTCTCCTCTTTTGCGTTTGTAGGGACCTCAGTTCATGTCCACAGAGTATGGCTCAAAGTACCGCTTCAGCATTCCAGGGCAATCAGGTATACTTTCTATGTATTTAATATAACATAATAGTCACTAGGTTTATGCTACTATTATGCATCAAGCATAATTTTTTGTGGGGGGGGGGACTTGGATTATCACAACATCTGAAACTACCCATGGTGG
Organism: Laticauda colubrina; assembly: GCA_015471245.1. Lineage (NCBI taxonomy): Eukaryota > Metazoa > Chordata > Lepidosauria > Squamata > Elapidae > Laticauda > Laticauda colubrina. The sequence goes on along the minus strand of BLBF01000054.1, from coordinate 16,116,074 downwards.
TTTTCATATCAATACACTCCTCCCTTTGAAACTCATATCCCATTCTCTGAATATTAAATTCCTAAATCAATATTTTAAAATGTAAAATTATAGTTTGAATTAGAACTCATGAAGCTTCAGTAGGATAATTTGATTTAATCAAGTCACTCTTTGAAAAACTGTCACTCCACAAAACACTATATATGTCATATTTCATTCTTAGGTTGGAGTAGCTAAACCATTTCACTTTAGCTCGGTCTTTGGCCCTTCAGGATTGCCTTTCACAGGCTTATTCCACATCAGTTTACTTTGGAACAACCTCCTCCCAGATCCTGCTTTGCTGTCTTTAAATGATAAGGCAGGGAAGAGAGGATTAGAATGAGGCACACCAGAAGTATAAAAGAAAAGTGTCTACTTTTAGCAGGGTCATCCAAGGTGTAAAGGTCATTCCAGCTGATCAACTAAAACAAGCAAGGGATTATATCAGGCAGCAGTGATATAAGATGTTGGAAGCAATGGTTACTTTAGTGATAACAGCAATGGTAGGGCACTCCTACATTTTAGCATGCTCACATTTTGTCAAGATAATTCCATGGATAGACATGATGAAAGGGATTGATAAAAGAGTGCTGGATCAAGTCAGATGGCATCCAGGTGTGATGTACTTCAGTTAAAGCTTTTGAGGTGTCTACTGGCTGATGCAGCCATGCAGAAAAAGAAAATCCAAAGCTGTAAAGGCCAAATTATGGTGGCAACATGGAGTGTAAATAGCATGAACACAGAAAGCATAATACAGTGAAAGAGGAAATGAATCTTAGGCATCAAGCACTTGAAATGTACTGGAAGGAGATGCTTTTAATCAGAAGATAATACAGTAGAACAAGAGAAGAGAGCAAAGATACCAGAAAGAATCTTAATACAGAATTTCAGATAGCTGTTAGAAAACCCAAACAGTATTATAACAACATCTGGAAGACATCAGAGATGGAAACAGATTTAGTCTTCCAAAAATTCTTCAAATTCAGAAGGAATTCACTTGCCATGATATTTTGCATCAACAAAGATCATAACCAAGCAGGCAATGGTTTCCCCATGATACTGTTTGGAAACAAATGTTGGAGTTTGAAGAAACAGTACAGAAAAAGTATTGAGGCTTTTGAACTTTGGGGAAGACTTTTTAGAATCCTCTGAATGCCACAAATCATTCATAGAATAAATCAATGTGGATTCTTACTTGAAGCACAACTGACTAAGTTCAAATTATAATATTTTGGTTCATTATGTTATCTTTGGCCCAAAGATTCAATTTCCTTGGAGAACCTATAATGTTGATAAAAATGGAAGGAAGAAAAAGACAGTCATGACAACAGCAGTTGGTATGCTATTGGAAGACTTGAAGGGTTAGGTGTGGACAGATTATCCTGGAGAAAGTCTATCTATGAGGTCACTAAGAATCGACACCAATTTTATGTCACATAATTAATCACTAAGAGCCAGATAAGAATCTACCAGCCAATATTATTGTTTTCCAAATCCAATACAGTAATTTCTCAACTGTTAGAAATAAACCATTGAGATTATTAAATAGATATTTCAATAATTATTTTGTTTCTGTTTTGTTTGGAGAGGGTTGTCTTTTATTGTTTTTATTTCTTGTCCTATGGTGATTTTAGCATTTAAGCCAAACATTTTTTAAAAATGATGGAGTTGCTTACATAATTTAAATTTGAAATTGAACTGTGCAACATTTTTTAAACAACATCTCAAGAACTGTGAGGTACTTGGAAAATTATTTCTTTCCTGGGACAATTTCTCACAGGATGAATGTTACATACAAATGCTCAAGTCCTTGCCCTGTCTAAAAAAGAACTTCACATTACAGGTAGCAGTAATGCAAAATGCATGCATCTATTTTGAGGAACATTTCTGCATACTCTGGATTTCTGCTATGGAATTTTGCAGTTTTTTTTTAAAAAAGCATCCTTTTTATGTAGCTTGCCAATAATATGTGTCATACAGAGCAACTGATAAAGGCATATTGAATATATTAAGAGCAACATATCTTTGAGTTAGAGGACTAGGTGCAACTCCAGAGGTTTTGTAAGCTCTCCCTCTTTCCTTCCTTGATTTTACTGTTGGGCAAGACGAAAGGGGGTTGAGAAAATTATAACAGCGAAGCCTTCCGTTACAATATGTTTGTATGGAAAATGAAGCAATTTTAACCACAATTGGCTCGGCATCACCTCCAGGATCAGAGTAAAAGGAAACCTCTGAATAGCAGTTAAAGAGGAAAAGTATCCAGAAAAGGAGAGTACTATATAAGCATTAGGCTCTTTTAAACAATATTCAAAGCTAGGGCTCTCACAAGGTTTTGCATGACTCACTGGTGTTAATTTGTGAGAAATGAATAGATCAGTCCAGCTTCCCAAGATGTTTTTAAAGTCATCTACTGCATATGCTCCTTCCCCCCCGCCCTCAGTTAACATCTTCATATTTCTCTCCATCCAGATTTCCTGCAAAAGAAAACAATTGGAGCCAAAGAAGAGTCAGGATTTACTGAAGGCTGCCTTGCTAACCCCATTGTGGAGAAACTAGCATCTCAGGTCCTCCCAGTAGTTTTGGTTTCTTCTGCTGTTCTTCCCAAGGGTCAGATGAAGCATCATGTTAAAAATGCTGAAAAGCAGATCTGGCAAAATGGGGCCTTCTTCAGTTTTTCTTGAGATTCAACAATTGCTCTCCCTCAACACATTTCCACAGGGAAGGCTAAAAAATGAAGATGGTGGCCACAACCATGTGATCAAAGTCCACCCTTTCAAATCACAAGGAACATAAAAATGGGCCTGGCACGGTTGTAGCCACCATCTTAACTTTTTGATCATCTCCAGCAAGGACTCCTGTTTGCTATGGGAGCAGGACAATTTGTGAAACAAAAGAGAAAGCAGAATCTCACATTCCAGTAAGAGGTTTTATCCATCCCAACAGATGGATAATGGTGAAAACAGAAACAGTACAAAAGGGATATTGAAATAACTTGGACAAAGCATATATAATATAAGAATATTTTTAAAGTGGATAACTTGGGTCCATTTTAAATAGTTCAGCAAATATCTAAAAGAGAATTAATTCAAGTTACAGAAAGAAGTTGTCAAATTAGTCTAACTCTAAAAATATCTGTTTATGGAACTCAGATATCAAATTCAAGAATATTGCCTTCATGAGCATAAGAATAATTAGTTACAAGGCACAGCACCATTTTAGAAACATGTAGCAATTGTTTTATCTCTATTGGGAATGAAAGTAAATGAAAAAGAAGAAAAATCTCCATTAAAGGAAAAGTACGGCACAGAATTATTTTACCTTATGCAATTAATGAGAGTGTTTTGCAAAACCAATTGAGGTTGAGAGCAGTTCTTTGATTTGTAGTACAAAAGGGATTGTGAGCTGCAAAGGAAACCTTAAAGAGAGATATGTTTAAATCAAGGATAAGTACCGAATATCTTCATTTAAACCCTCGGGCTAAGACTATTGAGTAGTGGTATACCATGACATGGTATTCTATTGCCCACAAGCATAAATCTGAGAGGTTGTAAAATTATTCACATGTTCACTTTGACCTACAAGATAAAACATAAACTAGCATAATGACAAAAGAAGGCAAGCAAGCAGATATTCTTAGTCTTAGAACTGTGGCAAATTTGCTGTGTTATGATTGGCTTCCCAATTGTATGTATATTGATCCTGTTCCATATTAACATACTCCTAATAAGCTATTCCTGTTGGACAACAAATAACTGACGCTGATTGGCTACTTTTCTCAACGTTGATTGGCCAATCATAGTAGGGCTATGATTGGCTAATTTGAGCGACGGGAAAAACAAGTAGCCGTCATTGGACACTAGCCACGAGCAGCTCTCTATAAAAAGAGCTGCCGCGGCTCCTGGTTAACACGGGCTTTTGGAACTAAATAAAAGAGCTGAAGTTATGCTGATCTCTGAGTCTCATTTCCATGAACAGAACACTGGCGACGAAGGTGGGATTCTGAGAAAGGAGATCAGTCAGGCACATAGCATCGAGAACCGAGCAGACGAAATGGCCAGAACCAACTCACCACCTGCACCATTCAACCCAGCAGCAGAGGACTGGGAATCCTATATCGATAGATTCCTCATGTTCCTGGAAAGTAACGATCTACAAGGAATCTCGGACAACCGCAAAAGAGCTGTATTCCTGACACACTGTGGGCCCACAGTGTTCAAGATGGCCAAGGCACTAGCAAAACCAGACGATGTGAAGCAGATGGCCTGGCCAGACCTAGAGAAGCTGCTGAAGGCTCACTACGCACCGACCATCTCCAGCCTCATCAGGAGACACGAGTTTTACAAATGGGACTAGAGGGAAGGTGAGAGCATCGTAGACTTTATAGCCGCTCTCAGGGACATTGGAGAAGCATGCGAATTCCTAAACATGGACGAAGCCATGAGGGATCGCGTGGTCCTCAGCCTAAGAGACCTTACCCTACAAAGCCGGCTGCTAACCCGGCCAAAGATTAGGCTTTTGCTGAAGCCACGGCAGCAGAAGCAACCAAAAAGTCAGCGGCAAAGATGCAGGAGATGAATGCCAACTCACCAAAGAAACCGACCAAGATGAGTCAGAGCACCGAGAAGAAGGTAGAAAGCACACACAAAACCACCGCATGTTATACAGACAGTGGATCATCCGGAATCGAGGAGGACGACGACGAAGAAATTCACAGACAAAGAAATCCACAGATCCATCCAGGCTGAGTGAGAGCGGCGATTGAAAAATGGTCATAAGTTGGGGTTTCAGTGTGCCAGATGCAGAGGAGACCACCCCCGTTCTGAGTGCCAGTTCTTAGACGCCATGTTCCAGTACTGCGAACGTCGGCCACATCGCATGAGTATGCCGAAACCAGAAAAGCTACAGCCCCAGATGGAGGGACAACACACCACCAAGAAATAAAGAAAGGACAACATGGAGCCGTGAGAGTCGTGAAGGCAAAGGCAAACAGCCAAATGAAAACTATAGGAAAGAGGAAACTCATCAAACCATCACCATCAGCCATTCTAACGCAACAAATGGCCAAAAGGTACATGTGGCAGTCCGGATTGAGGGCCAAGAATGTAAGATGGAGGTCGATTCCGGATCGTACTTATCGATGGTATCATGAGATACCATCAAAAGACTCGTACCGCACATTGGCAGAGCTGAACTAGAACACCAATCGCCAATTTTAAAAGACTACCAAGGAAACAGAATACCGGTAGTCAGACTTGGACACTTCCAGATAAACTTCAAAGAACACCAAAAGATATAGCCTCTAACCATAGTAGACCAGAACCGACCAAGCGTGCTGGGACTTGAGTGGTTCGAACCTCTAGGAATTGGAGTGACTGGCATTAACTGCATCTTCGACGCAGACTGGGAGGAGAACTTGATGAGAGAATTCCAGGACGTCTTCAATGGAAAGTTAGGCAAGTACCGAGGGTCCCCTATTTCATTCAATCTAGACTCAACCATAGCTCCAATTAGGCTAAAGGCGAGGCGAGTCCCCATCGCACTAAAACCCAAAATTGATGAAGAATTAAACAAACTAATAGAACAAGGCATTCTGGAACCAACTGGCCACGCCAAATGGGAGACCCCAATCGTGACCCCAGTTAAGCCAGATGGGTCCATGAGAATTTGTGGGGACTACAAGGCTACGCTAAACAATGCGCTACAACAAAGTGCATATCCTGTTCCGGTAGTACAATATTTACTACACTCCTTGGGAAGGGGCAAGGTCTTCACAAAGCTCAACCTTGCCCAAGCTTACCAACAATTGCCAGTAGACCCTGAAACAGCAGAGGCACAAACGATTGTGACTCATAGGGGAGCATTCAAATGTACAAGATTACAATTTGGAGTCAGCGTAGCCCCTGGGGTATTCCAAAGCCTAATAGAGTGATTATTGCAAGGGATAAAAGGAGTAGTCCCATATTTTGACGACGTGCTCATCTCAGCTAACGACGAGAGGCAATTAGAAGCCCGCCTCAGAGAGGTTTTGCAAAGGTTCCAAAAAGCGGAACTCAAGGTGAAAAAACAAAAGTGTAAATTGGCCACCTCAAAAGTCAAATTCCTGGGATACCAAATCGATAAAAAGGGCATCCACCCCACAGAAAAAAAAAAATCAAGGCAATCAAAGAAGCGCCTAGACCTAAAAGTAAAGTTGAATTACAAGCATTTCTGGGACTTATAAACTTTTACCATATCTTTCTGCCACAGAAGGCAACTATGGCAGAACCTCTACATAGACTCAGACAAATCGGCCACCTGGACCTGGGGACAACGTGAAGAGACAGCGTTTCAGCGAATAAAAGACCTCATCACCTCCGACGCAGTATTGATGCAATACAGCAAGACATTACCGCTAACAGTCACCTGCGACGCATCACAGTTTGGCGTCAGAGCCATGCTTAGCCACATCCTACCAGATGGAAGAGAAGCTCCCATTACCTTCTACTCAAAGACCCTTTCAAAAACTGAACAGAACTGTAGCCAGTTGGACAGAGGCATTGGTGGTTATATCCGGCATAAAATGTTTCCACAAATACCTTTGTGGTAGAACTTTTACCCTTGTTACCGACCACAAACCCCTTTTAGGAATACTCGCTGGAAACAGAGCCATCCCAAACATACTATCTCCGAGAATGACAAGGTGGTCTGGGTTTCTGGCAGCATACAATTATAGACTAATCCATCGACCTGGTAAAGACATTTCTCACGCCGATGCTTTGAACCGCAACCCCTTACCAGACATAGAGACTGACCCGGCACCAACCACTTCCACCCTACAAATTGAGACTTTGGCAAACCTACCAATAACCGCGGCTGACATTGCCAGAATGACTGAAAAAAACAAGACATTGTTACAAGTATTAAACTGGGTAGGAAAAGGGTGGCCAGAAAATGAGACAGACGTTATTTTCAAACCTTTTAAGAATAGGCAAACCAAACTGTCATTACTGAAAGGTTGTATACTTTGGGGTGATCGGGTCATAATACCAAAAAAATTACAAGACCAGGTACTGTGTATGTTGCACGAAGGCCACCCGGGCATCATGCGAATGAAATCCCTGGTCAGGAGCTATGTATGGTGGCCAGGGATGGACAAAGACATTGGGAAATGGGTTGAAACCTGCGGGAAATGTCAAAACTCCCACCCTGCACCCCCTTCAGCACCTGTCCTGGACTGGGAAACGCCAAGGGGCCCCTGGTCACAAATACATATAGACTTCGCGGGGCCAACAAAAGAGCATACATTTCTAATCATAGTAGATGCTTACTCCAATTGGTTGCACTCTATGCACTCTATGCACTCTATGCACTCATGCACTCTATTACCACCGAAGCGGTTATCAAACAATTGCAAAAACTATTCACCACACACAGGTTACTGGACATGCTCATCTCCGATAATGGCCCACAGTTTACAGCATTACCATTTGAAAAATTCCTGGCTGAACTTGGCATACGACACGCTTTGACATCACCGGGCTGACCGGCAACAAATGGAAGGGCAGAATGCATGGTTCGCTATACCAAGGAAACATTAGACAAATTAGACACAGGGGACATACAAGAAAGAATTGAGAAAATGCTCACTATACAGCACATAGCACCAAACTCCACCACAAATAAAAGCCCAGCAGAATTACTAATGGACAGAAAACTAAGATCACAATTAGATAGATTACATCCAACATACACCGCCGAAAAACCAACCGACTCCTCTAGCAAGTATTGCAAATTCGAACCAGGAAATTTAGTATGTGCAAAAAACCTCACCAGCCACCCATTGTGGGTACTGGCAACAATTACACAAATAACCGGACCACGGTCCTATAGACTAGAGACAGATAACGGCCGAACCTGGCGAAGACACATTGACCAATTACGGCCATGAACACTACAATGCACCAACGACACACCCAGACACAAAGAATAACACACACACACACCAACAACATCACAAACATTACACAAAAACAGCAACAGAACAACCAGAGAGGGGGGAGACCCCTCAGTAACAAATAAGGGGGGGGAAACCCTCTAGTAGAAAAAGAAACCCCTCCAGTAGAAAAAGAAACCCTGGAAAACCAAAATAATTACAATAAAAAACATTTCCAAAGAAACGCAAGCAAAAACAATGACCTACCTGCAGAAGTCTTCGGCGAGGAACAAGAACAAGTAGACCTGGATGCCTTGTTGGAAAGGAGCAGCTGGGCCGACTCTACAAGCCCGAGTAGACCGGACAGGAGTGGCATGGCTGACTCTACTTCCAGGAGGCTCGACAGAGAAGGACAGGAGAAACAGTGATCCCATCTGAACCCGCTGAAGATGACGATACAACTAAACTGCGCAGGTCAACTAGGCAACCTAAAAGCCCTGCCTACTTACGTGACTACGTACGGTAGGATCATACCAAGAGGGGAGGGGTGTCCCATATTAACATACTCCTAATCGGCTATTCCTATTGGACCACAAATAACCGACGCTGATTGGCTACTTTTCTCGATGCTGATGATTGGCCAATTCGAGTGGCGGGAAAAACAAGTGGCCGTCCTTGGACACTAGCCGCGAGCAGCTCTCTATAAAAAGAGCTGCCACGGCTCCTGGTTAACACGGACTTTCGGAACTAAATAAAAGAGCTGAAGTTACGCTGATCTCTGAGTCTCATTTCCGCGAACAGAACAGATCCTATCTTAGCTGCCCATTTCACAAATCTGACTTCAGGCTGCAAACAATAAGCAAGTGAGCAAACAAACTTGATTTTGGGCAGCAAACAATAAACAAGTCATAAAATAGACAATATTAAAAAGCACAATTTAAAAAAATAAATATTATTAAAACATTAGGAGAGGGCATATTTGATATTAAGGCCATCTTTCCTCAAAATAAAATGCATTAGAATTCTGAAAATGTAAATAACATCCAGCTTGCTTGACCCATAATCTCAATGTTTGTTCCTTATTGTTAGAAAACTTCCAGAATCTCTGCAGAATTATGTTTTTCTTTTCTGATAAGCTTGTATAAATGCTATTGTTTCTATTATACCAATGTGCCTACAGCCCTCCAATGTTATCTGCTAACTCCTACCCTACTAGACTTTTTATTACAAATAAATTTCAAATATTTTCATGAAGCAAAAAATAATTGCCAGTTCCCAGGATTATTTTGGTTTTCTCCAAATACATATCTTTCCTATATTTCTTCTATGAAAATTGGATGGCTGCAGCCTTGGATTATTTTAGAAATATGCCCACCGGCCAGTAATAGGTCCAAGGTTTGCTGAAGTAGCATACAGGAGCCAAAGCTTGAGAAGGGAAAGGTAGCATTCTAATAATTTAATACTTTCTAGCTTGTTATATCAGGAGCTATTTTTGCTAGCAGATTTTTCAAGGGTACAAATTGCAACAAATCAGAACACAAATTCCTAGGGTGAAAGTTCCAGAATATTATTTTGTGTCGAGTTCCTGATACAAATAGCAAACTCATTTTCTTTATCCATATGTGGCTAAAAGAGTAAGCTTGTAAAAGAGAAGCTTGGGGGAACCCCTAGGTTTGAAGACATACAAAAACCCTTTATGGAAAAAAAAAAGAAGAAGAAAGGTGCCGGCTAAGATCAATAAAATTTGAGCATGCTTATTTGGCTTGAAATCCTGGCTGGGGGAAACAACCTAATGGAATGGAATACTATGGAAACAGGTATATCAGATCTAGCGGGAAACTTAAATACATGAAATGCCATTGTTATAATGACTACTTATGCCTTTCCCATAATAATAATGCTAGTAATAATAATTACTACTTCTTACGCCCCACCATAACTGATCCAGATACCACCAGTATTAGTTCAGATAATTAGAAAGTATTAGTAGGGTCTCCTATTAACCTGGCTCCTTGTTTTTTTTTCCCCAACATAGTAAAAGCTATATTAAAATAACTATTATATCCAATCTGCTTTTTCTCTCTCTAGGTCTAAATATTGCTTTCCATTTGTTTTGCTTTGTAGGACAGCAATCCTGGAATTAGCATTATGAAAGCAGATTATATACCATCTTCTATTCCACATGTAAGAAGTGCACTTGCTGGCATGGATGGGGCTGGATGAACAAATATTATTTCCATTTTATTCTTCAGAATCTACCCCTGTATATGTAGCTATCCACACATCTTTATTTATATTTTCTTCCTGAAAGGGGGATGAATTTCTACCAGTCCTTTCCAAAGGCTCTGAGCGGAGCTCTGGATTTAGTCGGCAGAAGGATCTTCGCCTTGGTTCTTCAGTAAGTGACAATTCAGTGTTGACAGAACAGGTTTTTTCTCCCATTTCATTTTTCTCTGCTTTGAACTTCCGCTTTTGTACACAGGAGAAATGTGTCCAAAATTCTTCACAGCTATTTCCGAATTATCCTTATGTTTGTAATTCTTCTATCTGTTACATTTCTCTTCCTGCTTTCATTTTGTCTGTCCTTCTACATTTTTCTCTCGTTGTTTTTCCCTATCAGCATCTACAAATAGATACCTCTCTTTTCTCCACTTCTTCCTTGTGTATGGGACTCCCAAACTCCCTTATACTTGTTTAGTCATTTATCTGTTCACCTTCCATTACCTTTCCTATCTTGATTCCTATTTTCTTTGTTGCTTGCTTCTCCTATACTTCACCAACTCTTCTAAATCTTGTTTGTTATGGTCCTCATTTCACAGGGAGCTCTACCCATTGCAGAAGCATCTGGGCCACTGAGCCATTCTCAGTTCCAAGGCCATCAGCGACAGCCTCAAACACAAACCAATCTTCTAGGACGAGAGTATGTGGGCAACAAGGTGTGATGGATGCAGTGGTGGGATTCATTTTTTATACTACCAGTTCTGTGAGTGTGGCTTGGTGGGTGTGGCAGGGGAAGGTTTCCCTCCCTACCTCACTAACCTGCTTTCCAGCTCCATTCTCCGATGCAGGGAAACCAAAGAAGATCCAGCTGATCAGCTGGGACTCAGGAGGCAGAGAATAGATGGGGATAGGGGCAATCATAGGTGGCTTTGCCAGTTCTCCAAACTACACAAAATTTCCGCTACCGGTTCTCCAGAACTGGTCAGAACCTGATGAATACCACCTCTGGTTGGATGTATAATATGGGAGTTATTTTGAGATCTTACAACTGTTTTCATAATCACATATTTCTTGTTCACTTCTTGAGGAATCAAGCCCTTAGTCCTGCTTTCATGCCTTTCTCCATATAGGAGCCATCGGGATTCAGCACCAACAACCTTAATTATGTGATACCTGTGTATGATCCAAATCTGCCCAACAGGTTTTTGACTAGCTATAATTCCAAGTAAGTTTGGTAGTTGTTTACCATCCATATTAGGATAGTAACATTCAGAGAACCAGTTTGGTCTACTGGTTAAGGCACCAGGCTAGAAACCAGGAAACTGTGAGTCCTAGTTCTAACTTAGGCATGAAAGCCAGCTTGGTGACTTTGGGCTAGTAGTTCTCCCTCTGCTCATTCAATGCCTGACACAATTGGTTGATCCAATAAAAGCAGATCCTGAACTTGCAGGAAAACACTAGGAAAGGGGGAAAAGATAGCAACATTCCTAAGCTAAAGTTTTTCTCTTAAAGCATATTTTTTTTCTATTTGCATAGGTGGCTTTGATTCTTTTATCTATATGGACCAAGTTATTTGAAGCAAAGACTTTGGAGGATGTATAGAGGAAGCAGAGGGCAGAAAAAAGTAGTGGACTTGCTATTTGTAGAAAAAAATAAATATCCATACCCTAGTGTAAACTCTCAAATTGCACATCTGCAGTGCCAGAGGCAAGCAGTGCCAGAATAAAGACATACCTCTGATTTATATTTGTGAGATCACAAGAAACAGTTGCCGAATCTGCCAGGCTTAATCATCTTTCTCTTTATCAGATTTTATGAAACCATTTCAAAGGGAGTGGACAGGGAGGGCTGGACCCGAGGGGGCATCCAGCCTCAACAAGCAGGTGGCTTTGCTACGAACAACCACGGCACTGACTTAGGAAGTGATCCTAATGCTACAAAGACCTTGAGGACTGTTCATCCCCATGTTGGCAGGTGATATCATAGTGGCAGGGCTGTTTCTTTTTCTTTTGCTCCATCAAGTCAATTCTGGTGCCCGTTGCCATTTCATCTCCTTCCCTTGGGTGCCTTCTTTCTTTCTTTCTTTCTTTCTTTCTTTCTTTCTTTCTTTCTTTC
>BLBF01000054.1:16065114-16103799 GCA_015471245.1 Laticauda colubrina | reverse complement strand
TTTCTTTCTTTCTTTCTTTCTTTCTTTCTTTCTTTCTTTCTTTCTTTTGTTTTCCAATGCTTGTCCTCTGCCATTATAGGACAATCACAACTGTTGATCCATTCTATCGCGATTCTCCCCATGATCGTCACTTTGCTGCTCTTCATCAGACAACCGTGCCCAATTAAGTAAGTAACTTGGTCCATTGCATTTTAAGGCACTCCAAAAGGGCAAAATATGACAGCATTATCAACTTAAGAAATGTAAGTTTATAGTAGTACACTGTATGAATTTAATTCAACTACTGCTGACAAACTAAAGCTCAGTTTAGTGCCTCCTATGTCTGCTCAATTTTTTTCCAGTTTCAGGAACAAAAAATACAGATATTTGATATTTCTCTCTCACACACACAGAGCAAAACGACACAGAACAATCAAGCCATTTTCCCTTTTGAAGAAATGTTTTAGGAACTTGCTACAGGTTAATGTTGCAGGGGAGGGAATCTCACAAGTCATCAATGGAGACTATTTTTACAGTCATGTCATCCTTATTTTTCTTTTTTAAATCTAAAATCTTATCCTAATTTAATATGCTTGCCTATTTCCAGCCTCTGTTCAGAAGTGAAAAGCACAGTGATGTCTTTGGACTTCAAGGAACCACCCTGCATGCTAAGGAAAGAGCATCACTAATTGTACTGTCATAACGAATCTGTTTTATTTTATATGGTATTGTTTTAAAGAAATTAAGACACATATTTGAGCTATGTCTCCTGTCCTAGATTAGTACCTTGAAACAGGAATTAAAATTTTTTGGAGGGATACTTATGGTTTTTATAGAATTTCTGCAGCTCTATAGCTGTACAAACCTTGTGACATAATGTGAGTATCTGACTAACTGAGATCTCTTTATATCTCTCTAACCACAGAATAAAGATACCAAGACGTAAGGGCCTGTCCTCATTACACTGCTTTCATTTCATCCTTGATTCACAGTAGAAGAAGCTTAAATTTATATTTAGCTCTTCCAATTTTGAAGTGATACTTTCCACCTTCTGGGACAAGTTTTGTTGTGACTGTATATTTTCATGCTTTCTCGGTTACGTGGTTGATAGTACAGCTGGATTTGTCCAGTTCATTTGGCCAATTCAGGTTACTGTGAACATAACCTCTTACCTCTGATTGTTGGACATAGCCCTCCATTGGCACTTTGATTTGGAACCCAGCAGGGGTGGGATTCAAATGTCTTAACAACCGGTTCTGTGGGCATGGCTTAATTTGTGGGTGTGGCTTGGGGGGGGTCATGTGACCGGGGATGGGAGTGGCTACATGGTCATGTGACTGGGGTGGGCTTGGCCATGTGGCTGGCAGCCCAAATTTAAGTGGTCCTCACTTAATGATCAGATGCTCACTTAGTGGCCAATTGCTCAGCAACTGCTTTTTGCCAGTTTCCAAGGCCTCGGGAAGCCCTGGCAAAGCCCAGGCAGGTGGCCATGTGGCTGGCAACCCAAATTTAAGTGGTCCTCACTTAATGATCAGGTGCTTGCTTAGTGGCTAATTGCTTAGCATGATATAAGGACTAAAAAAACATTTTATGTATTGGACCTGATGAAATATGTGCCTACTTCTTAAAAAAGCTATCCACTGCCATAGCTGAATCTCTAAGCATAATCTTTGAAAAATCTTTCAGTACCAGCTCCTTGCCAAATCTATGGTCACTAGCCACTGTCATTCCCATCTTCTCCTTTTTGGTAAGATGCTTTTTTACATTTATGTATATCTATTTTTTTACTATCTGTTTTTATTTTTATTAATCATAAAAACAAAAGATACGAAAGAAATAAATAAACACATAAATAAAAAATATTTTACTATTCATCTTGATGTTTCTTTCTCCTTTGCTTAAAGAAACATCAAGATGAACAGTAAAATAATTTTTATTTATGTGTTTATTTATTTCTTTAGTATCTGTTTTGTTTTTATGATTAATAAAAATAAAAACAAATAGTAAAAAAATAGATAAATACATAAATATAAAAAAGCATCTTACCAAAAAGGAGACAGGCAAGTTGGCTAGCCAACTATGCCGGGATCCTCTTCAGTCTTCTTGCTTGCTATAGCGTGGCCTGCCGGCCCACGAGTTGGCTCTCAACTGGGCTGGCAGCAGAGGTGGCAGGAGGAGGGGACTGGGCCAACAGTAGGAGTTGCTGCTTTGCCTCCTCACTACCGACTACCTCACTACCGACTCCTGGGCCAGCCGGCCACAAGGCAGCAACAAAGGAGGGCCGCGGGTGTGTGAAGATGGGGGCAGGCAAGGCAAGGAGCATCAGCAAGGGTGGTCGACCAGGACTGGAGGCGATAGGTAGGTGACCAGGTTGGAGGGTCATACTTACTGATCTGCGTCTTCGGAGGCCAGCAGCGAGGTAGGCAGTTCAGGTGGGCAAGGATGGCTAGCGGGAGGCAGGCAGGGCAAGGCAGACTGGCCAGGCAAGGATAGTTAGTGGAGGTGGTGACTGGGGCTTGCGGCTTGCCCTCACTCAGCAGGGCAGCAGAAGACAGGCAGGGACAGACAGCTGGCTAGCTGACTGACTCGGCTGCTGGTGGTGGTGGTGGTGTGAGCGATGGCACCGTGCGGGTAATTTTTTGTAATTAGTGCACATGCGCTATAAGAAGGGGTGTGGCAGGGAGGGTGGGGGAGAATGAGAAAGGGATTTTTGCGCGTACGCAGTAAAAAGCCCTTTTTTATAAAAAAATGTTTCTTTTTTACTTTGGACGGCAGATAGAGGTGGGGGCTGGGGCAGTGAAGGGAGTGGGGTGGGGGAGAATGTGGAAGGGATTTTTGCATATGCGCAGTGAAAAAAACCCATTTTTTTTTTAAAAAAATGGATATTTTTACTTTGGAGCACCCATAGGGGCAGGGGCCAGGGAAGGGAAGGGAGGGGCGGATGGGGGAAAATGTGGAAGGGATTTTCGTATGTGTGCAGTAAAAAAAAACATTTTAAATTTTTTTTTTTTTTTTTTAACTTTGGAGCAGTGGATAGGGGCAGGGGCTTGGGCAGCAGAGGGAGGGGTGGGCGGGAGAGAATGAGGATTTTCACGCATGCGTAGTAATAAAAACCGGGTTTTGGCCTGTAGGAGCAGTGGAGAGGGGCAGGACCAGGCAGGGGTTGGTTTTACTAGTTCTTAGAACTTCCAGTGATGTTAACAACTGGTTCTATAGAACCAGTGCGAACTGGTAGAAACCTACCCCTGGAACCCAGGACACATGAGTTTCTGCATACCCTAAAGAATGATAGTTCTACAGTCTCTTCCCCCCAAAAGGCCAATTGATAGGTCAAAGAGGAGTGCTTTGTGTACTGGAAGGTAGCACCTCCAATACTTGCTATCCTTCTTTGACATATCAGTTGGACTATTTTGAAAAGAAGCCACCTGTGTTTAAAAACGATTGGCAGGGGACAGGCATGGAGCACTTCTATATCTCTGAGCCACCAACCCAGTAACTTTAAAACGAGCTAAACCCTCCATCCTAGATCCCTATCTTCACTTGTCTCAGTACATATTAAGAGGTAATTGATTGTTGTTTTTCTCAATGGCAAGTTAAGCTTGGTAAGAGAAGAGATGAAGCCATGAAAGAAAAACATCAATCATTTTGTTTAACTTTAAGAGTAGTACTTGATCTTGTGATGGAGGCATACTAGGGCTTGGCAGTAAGGGCTGCACAGATTATGCCAACATTTATTTTGCTAGCTCAAGAACTGGAAAAAAATGTGCATGAATGTAAATCAAAAGAAGAGCACTTAGTATGTATATGCCATTTGCAACATGCCTGGATGTTCTGGTTTGGGAAATATTTTCTTTTTTCCTTCCAAACATGCCATATATTTGCCCAATCTTTTCTAAAATCTGTTAGGGAAGATCAATAGAACAGAATAGAATTCGTTATTGGCCAAGTGTGATTGGACTTGGTGAATATGCTCTCAATGTACATAAAAGAAAAGATGTATTCATCAAGAATCATGAGGTACAACAGTTAATAATAGTCATAGGGTACTGCTCAATAACTAAAGCCCATGTCACACAGCACCAACGGATGGAAAGAGGATGTAAAATGGAGAGAAACACTTACCATCCGTTGGTTAACGCGATGCATCCGTTCTGTACTCACTGCGTCCGTTTTTCATACTCTCTATCCATCCAGCATCTGTCTACTGAGATTTCATGCGCTCAAAAAGTTTTCAGCTGCACAAAACATTTTGAGCGGATAAAGTATCCAACGCGTCCGTTCTACATCCGCTACGCATACGGGGAACATCCGTTATATGTCCGTCGTCATCCGTTACGTGTCCGCTATATCCGCTAGGCATCTGCTGTGCATCCACGCAACTCACATCTGCTCCAATGGAAAACAGATATAGGAAGGAAGCGAAACGGATGTGGAACGGACATGCAGCGTTAGTAGCATGGAGGTAGAAAGGATGAAAGTGGATGCAGCTCACATACAAAGCATTAAAACGGAAAAAACGTTCATATAGGGGAAGTATCTCGGATATTTAGGATGTCTGCAGGATGTCTAGAGGGTGCAAAAGGACACCTAGTGGAAAACCTATATTTCCTATAAAAAGGGGGAGAAATCACCTGGATCTCACTTTCAGTCCAGCAGCCCTGCTGTGCGGACCTCTTCAGCCTTCATCTTGCTCTTGCTCTTCCACAGCATCCAGTCATCTCCACCATAGATCGTCACACACTCCTTTTGGTAGCCGCCATTGTTCTACAACAGTGCAAAGCCCTCTACAGGCTCTTTCACCTGTTCTATGGGAAGAAAAGGAGGCGGCCAAGAAGAGTCTGGGTCCGAAGATGGATCGCGAGAAGAGCAGAGTACGGACTGTATAACAAGCTGATGGTGGAGCTGAGGAACGAAGACCCTTGTGCATTCCAGAATTTCATGAAGATGCCGCCAGTCATGTTTGACGAAGTTGTGGAGCGGCTGAGACCCAGGTTGACCAAGGCAAACACCAACTTCCGGCCCAGCCTGGACCCTGGGCTGAAGGTGGCACTGACTCTGCGCCACCTCCAGGATCACGTACAGGAGCATGCAGTATGCCTGGAGGGTGCCACCCAACACCATCAGCATTGTGGTCAGAGAAGTGGTGCAGGCCATCATCGAAGAATACCTGGAGGAGGTCCTCCAGTGCCCCTCCACTGAAGAAGGCTGGAACAAAGTTGCAGAGCAGTGGTATCAGAAGTGGAACTTCCCCCACACCGTTGGAGCCATAGATGGAAAGCATGTGGCCTGCAAAGCTCCAGGCTTCCGTGGAGCATCCTCTTAACATCCTCGCTACGTCCTCTCCCCGTCCGTTCCTTTCCGTTGTTGTCCGCTCTGTTTATGCAAATTTGGGGCACTTTTGAGAGTGGATAACAACGGATGGAAAATTTTCTTGTCCGCTGTGTCCTTTTTACATACTTTTTGCATCCGTCGGCCGATGTGACAGGGCCTTAAGATATTGAATATCTTATATGTAATGTTCAATATCTAAGATAAGACATACCCACTATGTGTTCTATTCGGTTCAGACTTTATTATTTATAAATCTTGGTCTTGACTATAGCATGAGTCACAAGCCTAGCCATTGAGTAGGTGATGCTTGTGACCTGGTCATATATGTAAGTGTCACAAAACCAGAAAGAAATGGCTTGCAGATTCTCTTTTGGGAGATTTCTCCTGTCACCCTTCTTCTACCCTGGAGGCCTTCATTTCTCATTGTAGTGAAATGGTAGTTCCATTCTGCTAAAAGTAAACAGTGATGGAATATTAGAGCTAATGCAATATGCCTTTACATGTTGAACCTAATCTGTGATCCATTGGGCCATTGTCTGAGAGAAAGATAATGCAGTCTGATGTGACCAGAAGGAACATTATATGCTAAGCCAAGCATATTTTTTACCTCAATGTTGTGATCATCTAAAAAGAGTATTTTTTATAAGTAGAAAAATAATTGTAGTGGCAAGTGCACTTCAATAATACATCAGTATTTACTAATCTAAACAAATGACCAGAATGACCATGGGTAGGTAAAAAAGCAATGAGAGCAGGAGTTACTTCCAACTTCCTGCTGGTTTTCTCCATTGAGTTTCCTTGTGGGAAGCTGGCAGCAAGCATCAGAAATCACAATCACTTGACTGCAGGGATGCTAGAACAGCCACAGTTTTGCAAATATTGTCTGAATATTGTGGAAATTTCAATTCAGGAGAAATGAGTCTTGGGTTTTTTTAAAGTTAGCAGATTTTAAATAACTTGATTTAAGAATTGTTGCAATTTAATGCACCGTTTCAGCTAACTTAAGGGACAAACAGATAAACACAAGAGTTTTAGTAGCATATAGATTCATTGAGGTGCTAAGGATATAACTCCCTGATCTCAATCATACACATGTACAGCATATAGAGGTAGAAAGATCTCTTGTCCACCTGCAGGGTATTCCTCTTTGAGATACACAAACTGACTAACCTGCCTATAGAGTTAAGAAGACTTTGTTGATTTCAGATTTGATGTCGTAAGCATTCAGAAGTTGCAGAAAGCACATCTGGAATTAGAATTCCTTCTGGGTTTTTTTGGGTTTTTTTTTTTTTTTTGTGTGTGTGTTATTCTTAGGAAAAATTTACCTCTTGAAGACTTGAAAACTAAAGACACAGAAATGCTAGCCACACTATCTTGTGTGCTGTATTAGTCTTTTGTGGCATGGAACAGACACTGTGGCTTACTTTACCAGTTAATGTAATGCACTAACTGTTAATGTAATGCACTACAGTTAATGTAATGCACACCAATTCTCCTTTTGTTCTCAGTTTTCTGTCCAGTAATAATAGCTGCCATATTGTACTCTCTTTTTTATTTCCATTTCTCACATTTCTCCCAGTGGGTGAGTTTTCACTCTGGTGTATGTTTCATGAGCTGGTAGTATTGCTGCTGCCTTACTGGAAAACATAGAGCAGCTATATGTTCAATGTGGAGGTCATCTACCATCTAATCAACTTTTCACCAGACTTTGGATTAAGAGAACATATTATTCCAACTGGAGAAAGGAGAAATGGTGTGCAATGGTTGCACCTTTTGCCTCGCCAGTCCCATGTTCTTGTTTTAGAAGTTATCTTTTTTGCATCTCGGTATATGTAAGAGCTGGGTTAGGTTGTTTGTATGAAGTCTTCTGAAATTAGAAAAGAAAGCACTTTGGACTTCTATTTAAAACAACCCAGTCTCCATTAAGGTTATGCCTCAGCTGATTTTGTTGTCTCAAAATGTTTTTAATATTCTTTTTTTTTTAGCTTCAGGAACCATTCTTATGACTTTTTGTTTTTGTTTTGAATATTTCTTTAAGAATTGTAAGGCTTTGCGATAGGTTTATATTGCTTATTATCTAATGCTGCCACTTTCTTAATGAAACTGTAAGATAAATTCCATCTGCTGTATCATTATTGCAAGAAAAGGAAAGCACTGCTACTCACTTATCATGTGTCAGCTAGCTCATAGCCATACCTTCACTCTGTTGACTTTATCATCTTTTCATACACCTTGCAAAAATGTACTCTTGGCTATGCTGTTTTGTCTGAGATACACTCTCTCTGCTTTTTCCCTCCCACTGAATATCTGTGTTTGTATTTTCCCAGATGAATTAGCTGTATTTTCTGAAGATAACCAGTCCATGCTGTCACTAAAAGAGTATGGGGTTATTGTCGAAAATTGTGTTTTTGTCCAGCATGCAGTGAGTGGACAGGCTGGTGTTTTCCATTTTGGTAAAAACCTTGTATAAGTGTAATACGATGATGCTATGGTTATCTACAGAATGGATATTTGATGTGTGATTATATTGTTGATGGTAATGTTAGAGCCTAAAGCCCCTGTCACACTGCACCAACGGATGCAAAGAGGATGTAAAACGGACAAAAAAGCTTGCCATCCGTTGGTTAACGCGATGTACTCACTGCCTCCATTTTGCTTCCTCTCTATCCGTCCAGCATCCGTCTATTGACGTTTCATCCGCTCAGAAAGTTTTGAGCTGCCCAAAACTTTTGTGCGGAAAATGTATCCAATTTGTCTGTTCTGCATCCGCTACGCATCTGCTACGCATCCGTTCTGCATCCGTTAGGCATCCGCTATATCCGCTAGGCATCCGCTGCGCATCCGCGCAACCCGCATCCGCTCGGACGCAGGGAGGAAGCGGAACGGATGCAGAACGGATGCATAACGGATGCAGAATGGATGCAGCATGGAAACAAAGCGTTTAAAATGGAAAAAACGTTCACAGAGGGGACCTATCTCGGATATTAAGGATGTCTACAGGATGCCTAGAGGGTGCCTAGAGGATGCCTAGAGGATGCAAAGGAACACCTATACTGCCTATAAAAAGGGGGAGCAACACATCTGGATCTCACTTTCAGAACAGCAGCCCTGCGGTGCGGACCTCTGCAGCCTTCATCTGCCTCTTCCTCTTCCACAGCATCCAGTCATGTCCACCGTGGATCGTAACAAAGTCCTTTTGGCAGCGACCATCCTTCTGCAACAGTGCGAAGCCATGTACAGGCTCTGTGAACTCTACTACGGGAAGAAAAGGAGGCGGCCAAGAAGCGTCTGGGTACGAAGATGGTTCACCAGAAGAGCAGAGGACGGACTGTACAACAAGCTGATGGTGGAGCTGAGGAACGAAGATACTCGGGCATTCCAGAACTTCATGAGGATGCCTCCAGCCATGTTTGACGAAGTTGTGCAGCACCTGACACCCAGGTTGACCAAGACAAACACCAACTTCCGGCCCAGCCTGGAACCTGGGCTCAAGGTGGCACTGACTCTGTGCCACCTGGCCTCAGGGACCACTGACAGGAGCATACAGTACGGCTGGAGGGTGCCACCTAACACCATCAGCATTGTGGTCAGAGAAGTGGTGCAGGCCATCATCGAAGAATACAAGGAGGAGCTCCTCCAGTGCCCCTCCACTGAAGAAGGATGGAAGAAAGTTGCAGAGCAGTGGTATCAGAGGTGGAACTTCCCACACACCATTGGAGCCATCGATGGCAAGCACGTGGCCTGCAAAGCGCCAGCCAAGTCGGGGTCCACTTATTTCAACTACAAGGGCTTCTTCAGCATCATCCTCTTCGCCATGGTCGATGCTGACTACAAGTTCATGTACATCGATGCTTCAGGCAGCGGCTCATCTTCAGATACCCAGGTATACAACGCCAGTCACCTCAAGGAGGAGCTGGAACGCAACCTGATGGTGGGCTTCCCAGATCCAGACCCACTGCCCAATGACACGCAAGATGTGCCTTACTTCATCGTGGGGGATGACGCCTTCTCCCTCACAACCTACCTCATGAAGCCCTACACCTCCAGATGCCTCACCCATGAAGAGAGGATCTTCAACTACAGGCTGTCCAGGGCAAGACAGGTGGTGGAGAACGCCTTTGGCATCCTGGCCAACAGGTTCCAGGTACTTCTCACCACCATGCAGCATCAGATCATGGAAGCTTGCTGCATCCTGCACAATCTCATGCGCACCCGCTACCCAGTCTTGCAGAAAAGGCTCGTGGACCTCCAGCAAGGCAATGGGGACATGGAGCCTGGGGAATGGAGGCAAGGGTGGAACCTGATAGACACTCAGGATGTGCCAGGCCCCAACAGAGCCTCATGTGAAGGGAAGAAGCAGCGCAACCTACTGAAACAATGGTGCAACTCCCCAGCTGGAGCGGTGGAGTGGCAAGACAGGATGATAATGGATGCTTCCTTCAGCCTGTCTCATCACACTGATGAGATTGTGCCATGTATGTTGAGTGGCCTTACAATGAACAGAGCATTTAATAAAGAGTTGTGTTTATGTTGACATGTGTGGATGATTGATTATATTCTTATTGATAATAAAGGGCCATAGGTGTGGCACCTGGGAGGGTGGACCATACAGTCCCACTATGCTTGCACCTGAGGTTTATCTATCCCACAGCTATTACCCATCCCAAAGGTAGACCTGCCCATCCCAAAGGTATCCCTGCCCATCCCACAGTTATCTCAACCCATCCCACAGCTATCTTAACCCATCCCACAGGCATGCAAAGGCTTAAGCCATTTCTAAAAGTTTCCAGCAAGACTTTATTAAAGAAAAGAAATGAAGCAAGTGTGTGAATCAAAAATAGACTTTATTAACAACAAGCTATAAGACAAAAATGAGTCTCTGGCACTCCTCTTGGTCGCTCAGTCTCATGGGTGAAGGGTCCAGGTGCTGTGGAGGTGGCTGGTGCTGGAGTGCTTGTCATCAGCTCCTCCAGAAGCAGAAGCAGCAGAAGCCCCAGCCCTAGAAGAGCGAACCCGTGCTGCAGAAGCCCCAGCAGAACCAGAGTGAGGGCCAGGGGGCAGGATGGTAGCCCTGTCCTTCTTGCAAGGGCTGGCAGCAGATGGCTGAGGCTTGCTGTGCTTCAGCATGGTTGTGGGGTTGCTGGCTGGCAGGGAGGCTGGCAGGAACCAAGGCTGGCAGGAAGGCTGGCAGGCAGGCACCAAGGCTGGCAGGAAGGCTGGCAGGCAGGCTGGCTGGCAGGCAGGCACCAAGGCTGGCAGGAAGGCTGGCACCAAGGCTGGCAGGAAGGCTGGCAGGCACACATGAACCAAGGCTGGCAGGCAGGCAGGCAGCAAGGCTGGCAGGGAGGCTGGCAGCAAGGCTGGCAGGCAGGCAGACAGCAAGGCTGGCAGGGAGGCTGGCAGGGAGGCTGGCAGGGAGGCAGGCACCAAGGCTTGCAGGCAGGCAAGTGATGGAACATCACTAAATGTAGCAGCAGCTCTACAGCTACATAAGTAATTTTGTGTTGGTATCTTTAATAGTGTTTTCCTGTATTAAGGTAGCAAGACTAGAGGCCAGTGTTTATGTTACAGCAGATGGTTCACACTAAAATCATAGTAAGAACTATGTCATGCACAGTGGGCTGTAAATATTGCCTTTTTCCAGATTATTGAAGCAGGTAGAAAAGCTTTGTCAAGATTGGTTAAGCAGAGTACTATGTCAGGTCAGTCCATGTGGAAATCTGAATGTGCTCTTGATGGGTGTGTACAACATCCTTGGTGTATTTTTAGAGGAAAGGATGCAGGAGTGTCCACAGGCAGAAGCAAAAAACTCAAGATGGTGGCCAGAACTATATAATTGAAAACTCACCTTTTATATGTGTTGTGACATAAAGGGTAGCACGTTGATTGCATGCTTGTGGCCCCATCTTGATTTTTGAACTTTCCCTTGTTGGAAGTTCTACAAAATGAAACAATTTTAACCTTGCGGCTCATTGATCTATTTGAAATATGGATTGAAAGCTTCCTTGCCATGTCATTTGGAATAGATTTGAGAGCGTGACTCCTTTAAGTTCCTTAACTACATACATTATTCATTGTTAAAATGACATTTCCAGTTGACAAAATATTCTTGGCTTTTTTCTCAGACTATTGTCAAGTAGCAGCAAAGAAATCTTTTGAATCTTCAGATAGATAATCCTTGGCTTATAACCACATTTGAGCCCAACATTTCTGTTGTTATGAAACATTTGTTAAGTGAGTTTTGCCCCGTTTTATGACCTTTCTTGCCATAGTTATTAAATGAATCACTGCAGCAGATAAGTTAGGAACATGGTTGTTCAGTGAATATGGCTTCCCCATTGATTTTGCTTGTCACAAGGTTGCAAAAAATGATCACATGACTTTGGGACACAGCACGTGGTCCTAAGTATGAACCAGTCAGCAAGCATCTGAATTTTCATCACAGGATCGTGGGGCTGCCACAAAGGTCGTAAGTATGAGAAACATTTGCAAGTCACTTTTTTTCAGTATGGTCGTAATTTTGAACGGTCATTAAATGAACTGTTGTCAGTCAAGGGCGACCTGTATTAGATTTCAGTTCTCAACAAGTTTGATGAAATGGAAAGAATGCAGTTGCAGCGTAGGGCATTGTTCTTTATTTAAAAAAGTATTACACGCTTTGTTGATTTTTTTTGAACATCAACATACTTAATATTTAACATGCTTAATATTTAATATTAAGTATTTGATACTTAATATTTAAGTATCTGTTAAAAGAAATCTGGGGTTGACAGAAGCTGAATTCCAGCCTCTGGAAGGCGACAGTTCTTACACATCCTGCAGTCTCTTTTCCTGTTGGAAACATTTAAAGTGGGAGGATGAATGAGCACTGAAATTGGAAAGGAGAGCGGTCCCCTTGTCCATGTCTTCCGAGGGAAAAAAAAAGAAGAACCCAAACTTTGTCTTATGGAGATGATGCCCTTCTCGCAACAGATTAAACGGCCTGCCTGCCTGCCTATCCGGATGCAAAAGTAGGCTTGGGAGGCTGCCGGCGGCGCCAAGAGGATGGCCGGGTGGGTCCCCGCATTCGGCGGGAACGGTAGAGGTCCACCGCGGTTCTGCGCACCACCGAGCAAACCCGGAGCCCGGCCCATTTCGTCGTCTTCTCCTTCTACTCCGGGAAACTGAAAGCCCGGCTTAAAACAAAAAAGGCGGAGGCGGCGTTTCGGGCGCGGCGTTGTGCGCGTTTTTTGTTTTTGGCTTGCCTCGCCGGGCTTGAAAGCCGTCCTGTCCCCCGGAGGGGGCGTGCCAGGCCGGCAGTAGGAAGCGCGTCGTAGACGAAAGAGAGGGAAGAACGAATTCCGAGTCCCGCCCCGTCCGATCCGCTCGGCTCCGCCATAGGCCGACGAACCCGCGTGGGGGTTTCCATGGAAACGCCGAGTCGCTAGGCGCCCGGCTCATGTGTGGGAGTCTCGCTCAGACCTAGCGGGGACCCGGGAGGGAGAAAGCCCGGGAGGCTGAGGAGGACCCGCGGGCCGGCCGGCCGGCCGCCGTCTAGAAGAACCGGTCCTCTGAAGAGCTTGAGCTGGCGGTTCCTTTCTGAAGGTCCTGGCTATGGCGCGGGAACCCAGCCTTCGAGGTTAAAGGATGGGCTGGTCCTCGGAGGTGGGCAGGCAGCCCGGCTCTTGGAGCTTAATCCATCCGATGCCCGGGAACGCCCTCCGCGCCCCTCCGGCCTGGAGGTCACAGAGGGCGAGTCCAGGAGCCACATCCCGGAGTCCAGCTGATTGGAGCACCCCTGTCTTCAGGAAAGGGATTTGAAAGAGGAGCCGGCCTGGCAGGGCTCATCTTCCCCCGGAGAATCCTTCCAGGAGGGACCCAGTCTCAAGGGCTGGTGGAGCTTAGCCTGTTGCCATGCCTTGGAGGATTCCCAGCGGAGGTGGTGGCGTTCATCCTGCTCACACCTTCCCTTGTCTCTGAGGATGGGCAGTGGTGGTTCCTCAGGCAGGGAGGAGCGGCTGCCATCAGTGGCTGAAGAACAGCTGAGCGGAGGGGATCAGATGCTAGAGCTCTCTGGGCGCCACTTGAGGAAGTTGCCGACGCCGGTGTGTTCTCTGAGCACTCTGCAGAAGCTCTACATCAGTGGCACGGGGATCACGGAGCTGCCTGATGAGATTGGGGGCCTACAAGAGCTGCGCATCCTGGCCCTGGACTTTAACAAGCTGGAGGAAGTGCCTGAAACCTTGTGCCGCCTTCCCCATTTGACTCGGCTCTATCTAGGCAGCAACCGCCTCTTTGGCCTCCCTGCGGAATTCAGTCAGCTCAAGACTCTCCGTTGCTTGTGGATTGAGAGCAATTATTTGTACCACTTTCCCCAGGTTCTCCTCCAGATGCCCGAACTGCAATCCTTGCAAATGGGAGACAACCGTCTCAAAACCTTACCAAGTGGCCTGCCACTCATGAAGGGTCTTCGAGGACTTTGGTTGTATGGAAACCGTTTTGAGGAGTTTCCAAAACCTTTGCTTCGCATGAGTCAGCTTCACATTCTTGATGTTGACCGTAACAAGTTGACTGGATTCCCTGACTTGAGTCACCTGCGGAGGCTACGACTTTTCTCCTATGACCACAATCCAGTCGAAGCACCGCCCAATGTGGCTGACACTGTCTTTGTAGTGGGTGAGGGAGCACAGGAATTCCTGGAGGCTAGGGAGGAACGTCTCCAGGCTCTTCGACAGCAGAAAGCAGAAGAGCAGGAAGAGAATGAATCTGAAGTTCTACAACCCAATATGAAAAATGATTCCACTATATTGGAGGAGGGGGGCAGCTTTTCTGCTCTGGAATGCTCTCCTGGGGAGACATGAAATATTAGTAATGGCATGATTGCTGCGAAAGAAATCTCGTAGGTACTGATAGGTTTTCAAATCTGCAACTGGCTTGTAGAAAATTAAGAGCTGGGCACCCCCCTTGTCTCAGGAGTTGCAATCAGAGGCAGGACTGTTGGTAGCAAGTGACAGTAGTTGATAGCACCTTGTAAAGAGCATTGATCATCTGTTCATCTATTCATCAGAAAGCTTGTTTTCTTCTTATTCTGAATGGAGTGATGGGCAGCCTCTGCCAAAATGTCTGTAGTGCTCTATGGGTAATTTTGTGATCTGTTTAATCCTAAGGCACAACTCCCTAATTTGAAGTATCTGTAATGACCACACTTGGCTGACAGAAATAGAATTTCAGATTGACACTCTATTTGCCTGGTATTGTGAAGTAAATCTCGAAGGCAAGACAGGATAAAGCCATTTTTTGTTTATTCCCCACACCATCCCCATAATCATTAACTTTCATCATCAACATTTTAATCCTATAACTGGAATTAGACTTGGAGGGAAACCTTATCTGTGCTGTTCCTTCAGCTGTTAGGTTTGAGAAGAAGCTGAGGTGAAATCCTGGTTTGTGCATAGAGCTATTTGTCCTGGAAAAGCTTTGCTTCTATTCTTTGTACAGCAGGGAAAAGGGTCATGCATTACTCTGTTGCTTTCCTGGACTTTCTTTTCCCTTAAAGGGGCACATAAGCAAAATTGATATGACCTTGGCCACTGCAGATTTGCATGGATCTAGAACCGAAGAGGGAGGCAGCCACAGGACTTTTTCTTGTATGGGAGTGTGACAGGTTCATTCTCCTGGGGTCCTTCGGGCTAGATTTGTATTAAATCTAAGCAATAAAAGCCCCTTAGAGAAGAGAAGGAGGGAAGGGCACACATTCTCAGGGAGATTGCTACAAAAGCAGGAGACCAAAGGTGTGAGGTATGGCTGTTTTAAAGAGAGTTGTAAATGAAATTACAGTACCTGGTGAATGGAATCATGTTTCTCAGGCATCCTTGTCACATATTTTAGAAATCCTGCTTTTAGTATGTCTGATCATGCACTTTTCTCTGTTTTCCTGCTTCTGAGATTTCTTTGCTTCCCCTTTCTGATTTCCTTTCTTCCATAGTTATCTGCTGCTGTCCTTCCCTGCCTGCCTTTTCAGAATATATTTCTTCGTCAACTATGTTCAGTCTTTCTCTGGACTGATAGCACTTTGCTCAGCCTCAGTTGCTGGCACAATATGGTAGCCAGCATCAACAAACTTCTTTTTCTTGGATTAATTTTAGCCTTATAATGAATGCTTATGCTATATTTTGTCATATTATAGTTTATTTTTCATTAATTGGCAGATTGCCACAAAATATTATTTTTGTTAACACACACACACACACATCACCCTTCATTTTCACTGTTGTTTTTTCTGACGGAAAAGAAGGAAGGCTTATAGTGATACTGATTGAAATTATTAGCTTCATCTTTTCCCCTTTTTAATTGGTTGCAACCATTTACATGGCATGTTTTCACATCCTTGTTAGGCTAACCACCTAATCATTGTGTTTTTTTTTGTGAGAAATCTTATACCATGGATGTACAGTCACAGACCTAAGTTATTCATCTGCAGCTTCTGCCTCATAGCCACATGGTGCTGTCATAATTGAACTACACAGTAGCAATTTTTGTTGGCTTCCATATCCATTTTTAGCATTGCAGTGTTTACTTCAGTAAATGATGCCATATGTTTGAAATATTAGTTCAGTAGTTGAACTATTGAACATTTTGTCAAAGCAGACAACAGATTTGACAAGACACAGGTTGCCACCCGAGCTAGATCAGTACTTACCAAACAGGTGTTTTTCCTCTTCTAAGAGGTTCCGTACAATAATTGTCTCTATTCATTACAAGAATTCAAAAGTGAGAAAGAATTCATTTCTCACTTTTAAGTGAATTTGCATCATGACCGTAACCAACTCTGTAGTTGTGTATTAACCACAACAACTTGAAAACATTCAGATCATTAATGACAACTTTTCCTCATGATTTAACAAATGGCCTCATAGACTAAAAAGTTTTGCTGGATTGCTTTTAATCTTCCATGAATGTTTCCTTTCTAGAATGTTATTTAACATGCCAGAGGAATTGAAAAACATGCTGGTTACAAACTGGTGATGGTTCATAACATGTGTCTTTCAGCATTAAGAAGGATTCACATTTGGCGAAGTTCTGCTTACTTGGCAAACACTGAAAAAGTAGTGGGTTGGTTAGCAACTGAAAATGCAGTAGAGAACACAAATACTTAAGCCATAGAAAACTAAATTGGCAGGGTCTGTGGTAGAAAAATATTGAGTATGTTGATGATATAATGTAATTATGAGGAATGAGTGGAATTGTGTCATCATCTTTGAAAAACACAATCTGGGTTGTCCCTGTCAGAGACAGAGTAAGACCTCATTTGATAGCTTCTGGTAGGAGAAACAGCTGTCCCTCTGCCATCCCCTTTGTTGAAAAATATTTGTACAACTTGGTTTGTTCTTCATTCCTATGCTAACATGCTATCTTCAGGTGCTATTCACTTTCCAGTGTTAAAGTTGTATTCATCTGCTAAACAAATTCATACATCTTAACATTTGCCTTGAATAGTCTTGGGTTAGCATCAAACTGAGGTTTTATTGTACTTCAGGCAAATTGCATTTTCTCATTAGGACAGGGAATTTTCAAGCCTTGACAGAGGTTGGAGAGGGGTCTTTGCAGCAACCAGCATCCTGCTGGAGTAGAGCAGGTGGCCTACTGTGCAATACACTACAAATTATACAATAATTGTCCAACTGTAGCCCCAGGAAGGGTTGTGAGAGCCAGAGTAATCTCTAAGCAGGTTTTCTTATTTCAAGTGGCTGTGACCCAGGGCTCTTTAGTAATACTAAAGAACTGGTTCTCTGCAGTTAGCTAGAAGTAGAATTAAATATTGTTCCTTAAGGCAGTTATAGAAAATTGACGAGCAAAAATCCGTCTGTGATACTTCCAATTAGATTCTGATTAACAAAGAATCATTTCTAACTTTAATTAGAAGCTTCCCAGGTGTAGCGTCAGTCTCTAATTGTGATCTGTTCATCACATTCTAAATATCCCTTAATTAATTGCCTTTCCCAACAGGATGGAGTTTTTAGCTATTGGTTTTTGGTTTCCTTGAAAAAATGTCATGCAATTATGCTACTTTTAAATTAAAAATGTAACGGGAAAATAATTAAAAGAAAACAATATTCCTGATAGAAATTAGGGTTGACTAATAAAAAAGCTAAAATCAGTAACACTCTGACCACAATGAACAGGAAATAATTAGTGGCTACAGCTACTAGAAGAAGCTTTATTTAAAATAAAAATAAATTTATCTTGAAAGATATGGTGGTGTTTTATTCATTGAAAAAATCAGTGTTAATTATTTTTATTATCATTTTCTAAGTGATTTTAAATGTTACTACTTAGACTTGCAGAAGATAGGAAGATAACATAGAGAAAGAACACCAGGTTGTAGTGGACTGGCAATAGCATCTGAGTTTACCATTAAAAGAAAGTGGAAGAAAAATATCCATTCTTTTGAACTTTGCACACAGTTTTTGTATATTAATTATTTTATGGTACACCACTCTGATTCCCTCTGTAAGGGAGATGAGAAATTCTTCAATATGATAAATAAAAATATAAATCTTCATTAGTTGGGGACATAAAACACAGTTATGATAACAAAACCTTAGAATTATGAATTCCTTTCATTCGTATTTTTCTGATCATTAAAAAATGAGCCAGAATTGACTAATTCTGCCTTAGAAGGGTTTTAATTCAGAACTGGCAAATGTTCAGGGAAAGGGTGATCTGGGTTGAAGGTAAATTCATCCAGAATATTTCAATATATTCGCTACTTCACTTCGATAAGAGTAAACTTAAGAGGGTGCCTTTAAGCAATCCCAAAACTTACTCATTTGGGTTATTTATCTTTTTGGTGGAAAATATGCATTTACCAGAATACATTTTAGTTAAATAATTAAGCTAGAGAATGCGATCACTGACTGTCACATCTGAAATCAGATATCATTTGAATGTGCAAGTAGATCTCCTTACTTGCTACACATGTCATGTATAACTTACAGTTGACATGCACATCTATATCTCTTTCATATGTACTAGTTCTATATCAGGTATCCTTTACCTTTGCTGTATATTTTCCCAACCCTTGGTACCTTACCAAAGACTTTGATAAATATGCTATGTCTACATCAGTGTTTCTAAGTGCTTGTTGGTAAATTCTGAGAGTTGAAGATCAGGCATCTTGTATTTGCTGAGGTTGAGAAACACCTGATCTACACTGTTCCACTGAGTTGCTAAGCAGATAACAACAAATAATAGAAAAGATTAGTTTGGCATGATTTGTCTTTGACAAACCCATGCTGGCTTCTGTTAACTGTAGCATTTCTATTCAAGTGCTCGTAAAAATGCTGCTTACTAATCTAAGGACCTTATCCAATAGAGATGTCTAACAGATCTAGAACTTCCCACACCACCCTCCTTTCTCTTTTTGGAAAAGAGAATGACGTTTGATTCCTCCAGTGTTCTGGGAACCCATCAATTCTTCATGTGTTCTGAACATCATCTTGGATGGTTTTGCTGCTACCTCTGCTAATTCCTTGAGACTCCAGGTTGTAATCCATCTAGCTCCAGAGACTTAAATTCATTTCAATTAGTTATTTCCTACTACCTCCTTGTTTATTGTATGCTTTGTTATTCCCTTACCGACCTAACAATGACCACCTAGGGTTCAATTTCCTTTTGAAGGAAGACAAAGGTAAAATAGATTTTAAGAAATGTTGCTGCCTTACAATCACCTCTTTATCACAGTGAACTTACAGGTACAGTTTAAAATATTGGTATCACTCCACTTTTTCCTAAAAAAGTCCAAATTTGCTGTGAAATAAGTTGGAAGCAACACAATTTATTGGCATCTGCTATTCTCTATTACATAATTCACAGGGCAAACACTTTGCTTTTGTACGACTTGACATATTCCTGTAATTAACAAAACAAATGAAAATGGCATATGCTTGGGATCTAATTCAAAAATTAGTGGTATTTATGTTGAAACGAGTAATATAAGTTGGCAATTATATAACAATCCTCCATGCGTTTCAAATGCAGCTAATTTAAACTGGCTGTGGTCCAATGAAATCTATATAAATACAGTGTTTTGAACATTTGAGACAGCTTTATCAATGTGCTTTGAATGACAACAAAATTGCTGTAGAATAAGCCCATTGCTTTTGCCACAACCCATTGTGGCAAACAGCCCATTGCATCTGTCACAACCATTCTTTAGCAGAAATTTGATAGACAAAGCATGCCTGTGTAGATTATTTTAGATTCAGATGATACTGTTTTATATTCTTTATAAAACGTGGCTTGTGACTATTCTTGGATGAATAGTGCAGGAATAACTGTGACCAAAGGGTAGTCCTGAGTAAGACAGCCCCATCTTTTGAAACTATAGAATATTTGGGAAGAAGATGCATTTATGCATTGCTTCTTGAGGCACTTTGTTATACAGGAATACGTTTTTACAAATTTATTTGTAAATATGAAACACATTTTTAAAATCCGGTAACCTCCAGCACGGCCTGATGTTTCCTGGTCTCTGAAGCCAATTTAATTATGACAAAGTTTCAGGAACTACAGAATTCACAGGATTTTGCAATTACTTCTCCAGCACACCTAATATTCAAATCAATAGTAAAGGTCACAAACTAGATTGACTAGATCTAAGCTGTAAAAATCCAGATGACTAACTAGATACAGATTTTTTTAAAAAAATTTTTTATTGCCATCTAGTAGTTGTTTAGATTTTTTTTCAACCATGTTTTGATAGGCCTATTCTCAGCTACCCATCCTTCAGTGGAAAAATTAAAAAGTTCCTGATTTTGAACTTCCCAGATTTCATTGAAAGATGTTCTATCTTTTTTTATCCAATAAGCGGGCATGCATTCCTCCAGTCTTACGTAACAAGTGATTCTTATAATTACACTTACATTGTTTCTATGTTTAGGTGCCAGCATTTCCTTTGCAATATTTGAAATGACGATATCAAGCACTTGAGGGAGGCAACCCACCAGGATTTTTGAAAGATATTTATTGCTAGTAAGAGTACAGTAACAGAAAGCCTGCCAAAGCCATTCTCCAGATTTGAGTTATACCTAGTATAATTAAGAAGTGAGACTCTTTCTCACATTCTCTTCCCCTGGAAGAGAATCCTTTCTGCAATATCCCTGCTCCCTCTTATCATGGCAGTGCTGTCTTCTTGGTCTTCTCAGGTCTGTTAGACATTCCATCACAAGTAAGGATCTTGATGGAAATCATTTCTGTCCTATCAAAGTGGCATTGTTCTGGCAGCAGAGACTCATCTCTACTCATGAGATGTTGGAACTATGTTTGATGCTAATGGGATTTTAAAGAGGGTGCAGCTCAAACACAGTATCAACCCAGTAAATATCTATCTTGGGATTTCAATAGATCTCATTCCAATCCAATCCATTGTTATTGTGATTCCGCTTGCCCTGTTATCTCTCAATATCTCTGTTTCTGAATAATATCTTTTTTTTAATGGTGTTTTCTGCTTTCTAGGTGACCCTTGTTTCTTAGAGATAGAGGTTCTTTTATTAGATCTGTTAAGGGCTGGTTTGTCCTTTTTGCACTTAGCTTTGTGGTTTGACATGAATAGGATTTCCTATGTGGCTTCAGTAGAATCCTGATACCAGCAGCCTTTTTACCCATGCAGTTATAGCTCTGTGGTAGGTAATACTTTATTACAATCTGTGATCAGCTACAAAACATATGCTACCTAATGTTTAATCAAATCAGAGAAAGAATGTAGTGTTAACACTTTTAACAATACTTTGAAAGAAAGTAGTTATTAAATAGTGCCTAATGATGTTGCTGGAGCCTTCCATATACCAGTCTTAAAAATAATGTACCTCTTCTGACCTGTCCATCACATGTGTTAAAAAAATGATATATCAACTGAGTATTGAGCTTTATAAAATTGACAGCACAAAAATACCAGTAAATGTCCCTCTCACCATTGTACTACTTTCACATCACCATACTTGTTTTGAAGGGTAGGGTTAAAATTGTCCTTTAGGAGTGTTGAGGATAAGATGTTGAACCAAGTTAGACAGAAACTCTTTTTTTTTTTTTATAATGTTGGAAAAGTAGCTATCAGATGTTACAACGCTTCTAATATTTCCTATTTTGAAAATGGAAAGAACTATGTTCAATTTTTTTCAAGAGATCAGTGTCAAATATCTCTTCTGATAGCAGCTTAGAGTGTCATTGAATCAAGAACTGAATAAAAAGCCCACACATACATAATTTATTCAGGTTTTTTTTCCAGGAAAACTTCAATTCATTAAGAAATATTAAAGACATTATGTATCCCCCAAAACCCACTTGTTTGTATCCAAGCAAGAGACTTCACAGAAATGAGCCTAGTTTCAGATTCAGAGGGAGACATTTGGAAGATACTTGGACATCCTAAATGCAGATCATTAAAATTTTGGCTAGTGGCCAATAGGCCTTATAGTTGTAGATTTAGAGACCCAGAAATAGCATTTGAACTAATATATTAGTTTCAAATGTCATCATAAATGTTCCTTGCTAAACTGCCTCATTTAGCAACCAAAATTATGATTGTGTAAAAAATCAAAATTTGTGACTAATCTCTGCACTTATGACTATTGTAGTGTCCCACAGTCACGTGATTGCCATTTGATGTCTTGTGGTTGGCACATATTTATGACCATTACAGTCTTAAGTCACGATCACATGATATTTCATTTAACGATTTAATGGGAAATGGTATCATAAATCTATCATGATCACATAATTTTCTGCTTAGTGACAGTGATGGAGCTGCTGGTTCCAACTGTGGTTACTAAATGAGAACTACCTGTAATATCTAACATTCATCCTTAGTAGGAAAGAAGCTGAGGCTAGGTAGGCCAGGTGCCTTTCTGTGCTATTTCTCTTTCAGATTTTTATTGATGTACTCGAAATTCCCAAGGTGCATTTAGGTGATCCTGACATATTTCAAAGTCTTGACTTATTCTATACTATATATATTACTCTACCATTTATGTCTGTGGATCGCAAGTCTGAAAAAGAAATCACCTTCATTTTTTGGATTTATGGCGGCTCTTACCTCAACATAATAAAAAAAATAGGATGAGAATCACTGGAAAAAAATGCCATCTTACCAGCATTTATAAGCCTGTCTATAGTTACTGACCAACATAAGGTGTGAACCTTGTAAATCAAGTTAATATAGAAGTTACACAAGTGAAGATGCACAATGCAAGCTGCCTCGACCCCTGTTGGGTTGGAATCTGATCAGTTGCACTGCTTGGATTATTGAGCCTGACCTGCAAAAAAGTGGTGTTATGGGAGTAACCACCACAATAAATGGCATATCATTCCAGCATCTCACAGTGTCTTTCTGTGAATCAAGCCAAATGTTATTGCAAACCTAAAACACTACATACCATAAAGGCCTCTTTGTAAGATATTCCCAGACCTGTATTAATATACAGGTTCAATTGTATCAGTTTTGCTCCATGTTCACAAGTTCATGAACCTGGTGTAATATAGAATAGAATACTTTTATTGTCACTGCATTCCACAAATACAATGAAATTTGAAAGCTACTCCAGCACAGTACCCCAAATACCACATCACAATCATATCCATTACTTATCTACATATCCAGAGATATGTTTGGCTTTGTGCAAAAATGGTTACCATTTGGAACAGGGGTGTCAAACTCACATCATCACAGTGTTGTTACATAATGTATTGGGACTTTCCCCCCTTTTGTTAAAATGGGCGTTGCATGGGTGTGGCCAATGCATGATGCATTCGGCTCATGGGCCGGGAGTTTGATAGCCCTGATTTAGAAGGTTAGTAAGCTACTTACAAATTTGCTTTTATACAGTAATACTTAGGCTTGAAAAAATTAAAGATCCAGCAAAAAAGATAAAAAAGAAACCAAGGACAGACATACATTTCTTGTCTGCAATGATTTCCCATTTCTCAGCTCAAGTGGGAAGATGGCAAAGCTGCAGAACAGGTTCCATAACTTTAAAGATTCTCCTTGCTGGAATACAGCTATGCAGCACCAAAACTTAAAAACACTAGCAGCAGAAAAGGTATCAAAAAGAGATCTGGAAACAAAAAGCATATTCTGGAACCGAAAGAAATAACATCTGGATAATTTGTGGTTGCACTGTATTTTACTTGAGTTAAACTTTGCAGTGCTTATGATCATCTTAAAAAACTATATTTTGCAGACTCTTCTTGATGAATTTTTTTTGGTGAAATGGTCATACCTTAAGAAATAATGATAATATTGATTTAAGGCCCTGTCACACTGCCCAACGGATGCAAAACGGACACAACGGACAAGCAAAATGTTCCATCCGTTGTTATCCGCTCTCAAAAGGGGCAAAAATTTGCATAACCAGAGCGGATAACACGGAAAGGAACGGACGCGGGGAGAACGCAGGGCGGATGGAAAGCGGATGCGGAATGGAAGCCCAGCGGATGGAAGCGGATGGGAGCGGATGGCACATCTGCTAGGCTTCCGGGGGACCTCAGCAAAGTGGACACGGAACGGATACAGCGGATGCACAGTGGATGCACAGTGGATGAAGCAGATGTAGAGCGGAAGCTTAGCGGATGCACAGCGGAAGCCTAGCGGATGCCTTGCGTTAATTGCACATGCGGGGGGATTTATTGCATCAGCCCCGCGGAT
Source organism: Laticauda colubrina (assembly GCA_015471245.1). Lineage (NCBI taxonomy): Eukaryota > Metazoa > Chordata > Lepidosauria > Squamata > Elapidae > Laticauda > Laticauda colubrina. The sequence continues at coordinate 16,079,810 of BLBF01000054.1, read as the reverse complement.
ATAAAGGGAAGCAGCTCGCACGTGGCCAGCATTCAGAGGAAAGACCTGCTGCCGGATACATCGAGTCCTTGCCTGCCCTGCCTGCATGCCTGCCTGCAAGCCTTGCTGCAAGCCTTCCTGCCAGCCTGCCTCCCAGCCTGGCTTCCAGGCTCCTGGCCAGCCTCCCTGCCAGCCTTGCTCTCTGCCTGCCTGCCAGCCTTGCTGCCAGCCTGCCTTCCAGCTTCCCTGCCAGCCAGCCTTGGTGCCTGCCTGCCTGCCTGCCTTCCTGCCTGCCTTCCTGCCAGCCTTCCTGCCAGCCTTGGTGCCTGCCAACCTCCCTGCAAGCCTCCCTGCCAGCCAGCAACCCCACAACCATGGGGAAGAAGCAAAAGCCTCAGCAACCTGCCGCCATCCCTGGCAAGAGGGACAGGGCCACCCTCCCGCCCCCTGTCCCTGACTCTGCTTCTGCTGGGGCTTCTGCTGCTTGGGCTCGCTCTTCTGGTGCTGGAGCTTCTGCTGAAGCTGCTCCTGGCGGTGATGCTTCTGCTGGTGCTTACTCTACTGAAGCTGCTCCTGACAGTGGTGCTTCTGCTGGTGCTTACTCTGCTGAAGCTGCTCCTGGTCCTGCTGGTCCTGCTGGTCCTGCTCGTGCTCCTGGACTTGCTCATACTGCTCGTGCTCCTGGTCTTGCTCGTCCTGCTCATCCTGCTCGTGTTCCTGGTCTTGCTGGCGCTGCTGGTGCTTACTCTGCTGCTGCTGATCCTGGTGCTGCTGGTGCTACTGGTGCTGCTGCTGCTGCTGCTGCTGATGATGATGATGATGATGATGATCCTGCTGCTGCTGCTGCTGCTGCTGATGATGATGATGATTATGATCCTGCTGGTGGTGGTGATGATGATGATGATGATGATCCTGCTGGTGCTGCTGCTGGTGGTGGTGTGGAGGAGCAGCTCCTACTACCTGGGAGCCCCTCTGATGAGGGCCCATCTGGTCCTGCCAAAGGGAGGAAGAGGCGTATGCGACAATGGGAGAGGAGGCAATACTATATTGAGGAGGAACACGAGGATGAGGTGCTGGAGTGGCTGAGAGAGAAGGACTATCTGTGGCGGAAGGGACACCGGCTGTACAGGGACACCAAAAGGAAGCAGGCTGCTTGGAGAGAGGTGGCGGAGAGTATGGGCTACACTTCGGAGGTGCTCCTCGGCTGGTGGAAGCACATGCACACCTGGTACAGGAAGCTGCACCTGAAGAAATCTGGCCAGGCCACAGTTAAGCTGACGGACAGAGAGACCTACGTCATGGCCAGGTGCAGCTTCCTGGAGGGTGAGATCCGCCACCGAGGAGCACCAGGAGCCCCTCTCACAACCCTCTCTCTCCGGCAGTGTGCTGAGAGCCAGTCCTCTTCCGGCCGAGAGTCAGTCCCTGTCTCCTTCACCCCTGAGACTGGGCACACCTCCGAGTGACCAAGAGGAGTGCCAGAGACTGGCTGAGGGAGAAGGCGTCATCTCCCACGATGAAGTAGGGCACATCTTGCATGTTGTTGGGCAGGGGGTCTGGATCTGGGAAGCCCACGATGAGGTTGCATTCCAGCCCCTCCTTGAGGTCACTGGCATTGTATACCTGGTCATCTGAAGATGAGCCGTTGCCTGAAGCATCGATGTACATGAACTTGTAGTCAGCATCGACCATGGCGAAGAGGATGATGCTGAAGAAGCCCTTGTAGTTGAAATAAGTGGACCCTGACTTGGCTGGAGCTTTGCAGGCCACGTGCTTGCCATCTATGGCTCCAACGGTGTGTGGGAAGTTCCACCTCTGATACCACTGCTCTGCAACTTTCTTCCTGCCTTCTTCAGTGGAGGGGCACTGGAGGAGCTCCTCCAGGTATTCTTCGATGATGGCCTGCACCACTTCTCTGACCACAATGCTGATGGTGTTATGTGGCACCCTTCAGCTGTACTGCATGCTCCTGTACATGGTCCCTGAGGCCAGGTGGCGCAGAGTGAGTGCCACCTTGAGCCCAGGTTCCAGGCTGGGCCGGAAGTTGGTGTTTGCCTTGGTCAACCTGGGTCTCAGCCACTGCACAACTTCGTCAAACATGGCTGGAGGCATCCTCATGAAGTTCTGGAACGCCCGAGTGTCTTCGTTCCTGAGCTCCACCATCAGCTTGTTGTACAATCCGTACTCTGCTCTTCTCCCGATCCATCTTCGTACCCAGACGCTTCTTGGCCGCCTCCTTTTCTTCTCGTAGTAGAGTTCACAGAGCCTGTAGATGGCTTCGCACTGTTGCAGAATGATGGTGGCTGCCAAAAGGACTGTGTTACAATCCACGGTTGACATGACTGGATGCTGTGGAAGAGCAAGAGTCAGATGAAGGCTGCAGAGTTCTGCACAGCTGGGCTGCTGGTCTGAAAGTGAGATGCAGGTGAGTTGCTCCCCCTTTTTATAGGCAGTATAGGTGTCCCTTTGCATCCTCTAGGCATCCTCTAGGCATCCTCTAGACATCCTTAATATCCGAGATAGGTCCCCTCTGCGAACGTTTTTTCCGTTTTAAATGCTATGTTTCCGTGCTGCATCTGCTAGGCATCCATTCTGCATCCGTTCTGCGTCCGTTCCGCTTCCTCCCTGCATCCGAGTGGATGCGAGTTGCGCGGATGTGCAGCGGATGCCTAGCGGATATAGCGGATGCGTAACGGATGTAGAACGGATGCCTAGCGGATGCAGAACGGACGAATTGGATACATTTTCCACACAAAAGTTTTGAGCAGCTCAAAACTTTCTGAGCGGATGAAACGTCCATAAACGGATGCTGGACGGATAGAGAGGAAGTAAAACGGAGGCAGTGAGTACAGAACGGATACATGGCGTTAACCAACGGATGGCAAGCTTTTTTGTCTCTTTTACATCCTCTTTGCATCTGCTGGTGCAGTGTGACAGGGGCTTTACCCTTTTATTTTTACATCCTAGTTTTGTGCAATATCTGACTGAGCCACATTATACTGGGAGGCAAGCTTTTTTAATTGATTAATTGTTCTCACTGACAGAAAATTTCTCCTTATTTCCAACTTAAATCTCCTCCAATGAGCTTCCAACTATTGTTTCTTGTCCTGCCCTCAGGTGCTATGGAGAATAAATTTGGAAAGAAAGAGTATAGTACACTAGATTTTGTGTTTAGAATATGGCCAAAAGACACACATATTATGTGGGAACAGGAATAAGCATGGGAAACAAGGCTTTTGTTGTTATTGACTGTACCTTTAGTATAGAATTGTAGGTTGGGCTACATTAGCTATAGTCTAACTTGATCAGTGACTAGAGGTAGCAATGAATTCATAAAATAAAATGTGATGAACCAGCTGGGAAACTCATGCCATAGTTAATTCCTCACAGATATTCATTTTTAAATATCATATCAAGGTTTAAACTTAAGCTACTATTGATAATAATCCCAACTCTGAAAGACTATCCAGTATCATAAAAAGAAGGCACAAGAAAGCCCAGGAAAGATGCAAAGCGATGGTAGATTTGTTATTGAATTCCTTAGACTGGTGCAATTGTTATTTGTTTACATTTTCTGCTCATATCTGAAGTATCGATGCATTCAGCATTGGAATGAGCATATTGAAATCCTTGAAAAGTTTTTCATTGGATAGATACTATTAGGTTTCCCTTCACCATTCATGTTAAATATAATGAAAAACATAGCAAATAGGCTGCTGTTTAAAGTCACTTGTGAGTTAGAAACCAGCAGACAGTGATACCTAATTGTCATTGTCCAGGCTGATGTTCAAGATAGACCAAGTTATCGGTGCTTTATTTTGTTATAGGGTATAATAACATAATTTAAAAACCCATCAGAATGTCTCTCTTTGGTTCTTTTCTACCAAAAAGAACCAAAGCTGCATTATCTGGAATATTTTTCTCATTCCTTTTTCCTTTTCACAATTAAGTTGACATTTAATTAATGGTTCTTGCATTCCTTCTTCAATGCTATCTCCATACTCTTCTGCACCTAGGAAGCCTAGTGAGGTAGGATTTGGATAGCACGAGAAAGGGAGTCCTCTAGGGAATACCAAGGCTGTAGGCTAACCATGAAGTCAAAAAGCACCCAGAAGGCAATTGCCTTTTTCTTCCTGTTGCCAGAAAAAATAGACAGCTCCATGAAGTTGCTGAAAATTGAATGCAACGTGGAGGACATGTTATTTTACTTTTCCTGTGCAGAGTACATTAACTCCAAATGGATATTCTATGCGTCTACCATTTTCTTTCTCTGCCCTATGTGGGTTATTTTTTCTGGAAAAATGGTGGTCTCCAAGTGGCTTCAAAAGCTCTCAGGAAGAGTGCTAAGACAAGATGACTGCAAAGAAATATGATCCTTCCAACCCCCCTCCCCCCAATCCTGTCAGAACTAATCCTTCCGGAACTCCCTCCCCCATCCTTCCAGAACCAATGAAACTTCTTGGAAAACAATCGAGATGTCTTCTTCCTCATGAAGCAAAAAACAGTCCAGTTGTCTTTTGAAAAGGTGCCTTTGAGACAAAAATGGTGAATGTTTTCCATTTTTTAAGAGGCAGTTAGTTTCCCTAGCTCAGTAATCAACTATTCAGCAGATATAGTTTGACACAGTATTTAGCACTCTGTTGAGGGGAAAAGTGTCAAACCAGTGAGCTATGTAGTTAATATGTGAGTCGAGGATAGAGATGAGTGGCTGTACCTTAACCCAATTATCAGCTTTTCAGTCTTGAAGCAAGTTTGGTGGATGCACAACAATGAGAGAATAGGGCTACCTCAACAACAGCCAAGTGATCTGGCTCTTTTTCTCATGCAATCGCCTCATCTCCCCAGTCAATCCCTGTTTAGCGACTGCTAAAGTGATAACTAGGGATGGGCTTATCCCTCGTCTCCCCACCCCAGTCACCCGACTGCACTGCAGATAGAAGGACTCAGCATGTCCAGCAGATTCTTATTTTTAAGCTGCTACTAGTTGTTGTGTAAGTGGAAAACACTGATACAGCCAATCATGACTTCATGAGCAGAGGACGAGTAAAGGCAGCATCCTTGGGATGTAGAGCAAATGAAAAGATATTTCCAGGAAAAGTTTGTATTGCAATGCAATGCAAGTAGAGAAAGGCCGTTAGCTTTGCCTCCTTTTTTTCACTGCCAAGTGACCTGGACAGGTAGTCCTGGACTTAGCAACCATTTAGTGGTCATTCACAATTACAAAAGCCCTGACAAAAAAGACTTACAACTGGCTCTTGTACTTACAACCATGGCAGTATCCCTGTGGTCATGTGATCAAAATTCCTGTGCTTGGCAAATGGCTTCTGTTTATGAAGGTTGTAGCGTCCCCATCTTCAGGTCATATGATCACTATTTGTGACCTCAATAAGTTTCTGACAAGCAATGGGGAAGCCAAATTTATTTAACAAGCCTGTGATTCACTTAACAACCACAAGGATTTGCTTAACAACCATGGGAAAAAAGGTCACAAAATCAGGTGCGATTTTGTTCTTTAAATCCCTTAAAGAACCAACTAGCTTAGCAATAAAAATTCTGGTGTCAATTGTGGTCATAAGTTGAGGAATACCTATAGTCCACTCCTCAAAATCTTTTTAAAAATACCTGGCCCTATTCTAAGATATTGGTATAGGTTTAAATCAAGTAAAATAAAACATTTTTTTTGGTAGCTGAATTATTATTGGCAAAATGGATTTCCTTTGCTTGGCTCACATGAAAAATTTATCCCAGTTGATGCCTCTTTGAAACATGCCTGAGGGCATGTGGGGAAGGAATGATGCCAACATGCGAGCTGGTGTTTCTCTTGTTTATTTGGCATTTTTTCCATCTTCTGTGATCAGCAACTGAAAAAGCTATTTAACTAACAATGCAAAGTTGTCTTTATAAAGTATGTTTTTGAATGACTGGGATATAATATGTTCCGCTAAATAAATCTTTCCTTTCCACTAATGGGCAGTCTACTTTGGTTATTATTTTCTAGTTTACAATTTTAAATCACCATCTATCTTTCTCCACCCCCATTATAAAGCTTACCATCTTGTTATATACAGAGAAGAAATATACAGTAATACATATGGTGATCAAGAATCATTAAAGCAGTACAGTTATGTATTAACACATCCTGAAATATAAACACTGCCAACTCTTATTTCTTGGTGCTTTGGCCTCTATTCGCTTGATTTTGCAATTCTTGAACAAGAACCAAAAATCCGGAAGGGTCCAATACCATGTATAACCTATATTTTCACTGCCCACCCCTCAGTGCTTATTAGCAGTGCTTTCATATTTTAAGTTATCAGTAGTTACCCCTTTGAATTTCCAGCTCAGTGTGAGGTGGCTCCATGAAAACTTTCTACAGTATAAGCAGCAGCAATCTAACTGGGCCTGTTTTCTGCTTGCTGCTTCCTTTCCATTGTACTTTTCCTTTTCGCTTATGTGTGGTTTGCTCAGGTCAACTTTTTTTTTCATGGACACTGATGGAGCACATTAATTCTGATTCAGATGTGTACTCTGCAAATCCTTAAGAAATCACTCTTATTTGTCATCTTACTAAATGGCTTTACATATAGTCAGCATAGAGTGTCCCTCTTGCTTTTTAATGAAGTGATTTGTACATTCCATAAAGCACACATGTTTTTGTCCTTTTTCTCTCACGGGCCATTAGAAGGCTTTGTGTTAAGATCATTTTTTTCCAGAAAAGTTCAGCTGTTGTTGACATCATGACACAGATTATTGCTGATATTTACAACACTAGAAAGTGAGTTAATGATCCCTTCAGTCTGCCTAATTTCTCAGGGAGGTTCTTCAAAATCTTAATATTGGATGCATTGCGTTGTAACTGACTTCACAAGGAAAAGGAAGCAATGCGTCCTGATCCAGAAAAGTTGGCTCCACACCATAGGTCCAACATTTGTATATGTGGAAGAACTCCTTTGGCTTTGGGGTTAACGTCTTAAGCCCATGTCACACTGCACCAACAGATGGAAAGAGGATGTAAAACGGAGAGAAACACTTGCCATCCGTTGGTTAACGCGATTCATCCGTTCTGTACTCACTGCGTCTGTTTTTCATCCTCTCTATCCGTCCAGCATCCGTTGACTGAGGCTCCATCTGCTCAAAAAGTTTTGAGCTGCTCAAAACTTTTTAAGCGGAAAATGTATCCAATGCGTCCGTTCTGCATCCGCAACGCATACGGGGAACATCCGTTCTACATCCGTTGTCATCTGTTACGCATCTGCTATATCCGCTAGGCATCCGCTGTGCATCCGCGCAACTCAAATCCACTCCAGTGAAAAACGGACACAAGGAGGAAGCGAAACGGACGTGGAATGGACACGCAGCGTTAGTAGCATGGACGGAGAAAGGATGAAAGCGGATGCAGCTCGCAAAGAAAGCATTTAAAATGGAAAATAACGTTCGCAGAGGGGACCTATCTCGGATATTAAGGATGTGTAGAGGATGTCTAGAGGATGCAAAAGGACACATAGTGGAAAACCTATATTGCCTATAAAAAGGGGGAGCAACTCACCTGGATCTCACTTTCAGTCCAGCAGCCCTGCTGTGCAGACCTCTGCAGCCTTCATCTGGCTCTTGCTCTTCCACAGCATCCATTGATGTCCACCATGGATCGTAACACATTCCTTTTGGTAGCCACCATCGTTCTACAACAGTGCGAAGCCATCTATAGGCTCTTTCAACTGTTCTACGCAAAGAAAAGGAGGCGGCCAAGAAGAGTCTGGGTCTGAAGATGGATCGGGAGAAGAGCAGAGTACGGACTGGACAACAAGCTGATGGTGGAGCTGAGGAACGAAGACCCTCGTGCATTCCAGAACTTCATGAGGATGCCTCCAGCCATGTTTGACGAAGTTGTGCAGTGGCTGAGACCCAGGTTGACCAAGGCAAACACCAACTTCCGGCCCAGCCTGGAACCTGGGCTCAAGGTGGCACTCACTCTGCGCCACCTGGCCTCAGGGACCACCTACAGGAGCATGCAGTACGGCTGGAGGGTGCCACACAACACCATCAGCATTGTGGTCAGAGAAGTGGTGCAGGCCATCATCGAAGAATACCTGGAGGAGCTCCTCCAGTGCCCCTCCACTGAAGAAGGCAGGAAGAAAGTTGCAGAGCAGTGGTATCAGAGGTGGAACTTCCCACACACCGTTGGAGCCATAGATGGGAAGCACGTGGCCTGCAAAGCGCCAGCCAAGTCAGGGTCCACTTATTTCAACTACAAGGGCTTCTTCAGCATCATCCTCTTCGCCATGGTCGATGCTGACTACAAGTTCATGTACATCGATACTTCAGGCAACGGGTCACCTTCAGATGCCCAGGTATACAATGCCAGTGACCTCAAGGAGGGGCTGGAACGCAACCTCATCATGGTTTTCGCAGATCCAGACCCCCTGCCCAATGACACGCAAGATGTGCCCTACTTCATCCTTGGTGATGACGCCTTCTCCCTCAGAACCTACCTCATGAAGCCCTACACTTCCAGACTCCTCACCCTTGAAGAGAGGATCTTCAACTACAGGCTGTCCAGGGCAAGGCGGGTGGTGGAGAACGCCTTTGGCATCCTGCCCAACAGGTTCCAGGTACTTCTCACCACCATGCAGCATCGTCCACAGACCATGAGGAGGATCGTGGAAGCTTGCTGCATCCTGCACAATCTCATGCGCACCCGCTACCCAGTCTTGCAGAACAGGCTCGTGGATCTCCAACAAGGCAATGGGGACATGGAGCCTGGCGAATGGAGGCAAGGGCGAAACCTGATAGACACTAAGGATGTGCCAGGCCCCAACAGAGCTTCACGTGAAGGGAAGAAGTAGCGCAACCTCCTGAAACACTGGTGCAACTCCCCAGCTGGAGCAGTGGAGTGTCAAGACAGGATGATAGATGATTAATGGATGCTTCCTTCATCCTGTCTCATCACACTGATGAGATTGGGCCATGTATGTTGGGTCGGCCTACAATGAACAGGACATTTAATAAAGAGTTGTGTTTATGTTGACATGTGTGGATGAATGATTACATTATTATTGATAATAAAGGGCCATAGGTATGGCACCTGGGAGGGTAGACCATACAGTCCCACTATGCTTGCACTGGAGGTTTATCTATCCCACAGCTATTACCCATCTCAAAGGTATCCCTGCCCATCCCACAGCTATTACCCATTCCAAAGGTATCCCTGCCCATCCCACTGCTATCCTTACCCATCCCACAAGCATGCAAAGGTTTAAACCATTTCTAAAAGTTTCCACCAAGACTTTATTTAATAAAATAAATGAAGCAAGTGTGTGAAGCAAAGATAATCTTTATTAATAACAAGCTATAAAAGAAAAATGACCCAAGTCAAGTGTCCAAAGCAAAAATAAAGTCAACAGGTAGCCATCCAGTCTCTGGCACTCTTCTTGGTCACTCGGAGGCGTGCCCAGTCTCAGGGGTGAAGGGTCCAGGTGCTATGGAGGTGGCTGCTGCTGGAGTGCTGGTCTGAAGCGCCACTGGGGTGCCTGGCCCCGAGAGGACAACAGGGGATGGTGTGTTGAGGAAGCTCTCAGACAGCTGGTTCAGCCCCGTGATGTTGAGAGCCCCTTCCTCCATGACATGCGGTGTCAACCCCAATACCGATGACAGATGTACTGACCCCGGGCTTGGATGTGGGGTGGAGGAAGGAGCAGTGTAGTGGGGCTGTCTGGTCTGCAGCTGGGTGAGGACTGGCATCGGTGGCATCGGTAGCATGGGTGGCATCGGTGGTGTGGGTGGCATCGGTGGCATCAGTGGCACCGGTGGCATCCGATGTACCTGTGCCTGGACTGGGAAGGGCTGCCTGTGCTGCTGGACCTCCTGGTAGCCATAGCCTTGGTAAGTGAGGACCTGTGGAAAGCCTTGTAAAGGGAGGGAGATGACCTGGGGTGGAGGAGCAGACCTGGACTGGGTGGGAGCATGTTCATCTGGATCTGGAGGGTTGTGAAGCAGATCGGTGATCCGGTCCTTCACCACCTGGTAATGGGGTTCCACCATGTCTGTGAGGGTCTGGTTGACATAGGTGAGGAAGGACTTGCGATTGGAGGATGAGGAGTCGGTGTGGACCAGCTGAGAGAGGATATCTATGCTGCTCCTGATGGTGTCTCTTATTTCCAGCAGGACAGTGTGGCTCTGCCCCTCCTGTCTGGCTCTCTGCCTTTCTGTGGAGGTGGAGCTGGGGGTGGATGCGGGTTGGGCTGTGGTAGAAGTGCCGTCTCCTTTCTCCCATTGCATCAGGGGGTCCTCCACACGCTCCACCACGGCTGTCGGGGGGGTCTCCGTTGTGGCATGCTCCACTGGACACAGGAGCTGACTCTTTGCCAGAAGAGGACTAGCTCTCAGCAGGCTGCCTGAGAGGGAGGGTTGTGAGAGGGGCTGCTCCTCGGTGGCAGATCTCACCCTCCAAGAAGCTGCACTTGGCCATCACGTAGGTCTCTCTGTCCGTCAGCTTGACCGCGGCCTGGCCAGATTTCTTGAGGTGCAGCTTCCCGTACCAGGTGTGCATGTGCTTCCACCAGCCGAGGAGCACCTCCGAAGTGTAGCCCAGGCTCTCTGCCTTCTCTCTCCAAGCAGCCTGCTTCCTTTTGGTGTCACAATAGAGCCTGTGTCCCTTCCGCCATAGATACTCGTTCTCCCTCAGCCACTCCAGCACCTCCTCCTCATGTTCCTCTTCTATGTTGTATTGCCTCCTCTCCCGTTCACGCGTCTGCCTCTTCCTCCCTTTGGCAGGGCCATATGGGCCCTCATCAGAGGGGCTTCGAGGTTGTAGGGGCTGCTCCTCCACACCACCACCACCACCACCAGCAGCAACAACAGTAGCAACAAAAGCAGGACCAGCAGGACCACCACCAGCAGAAGCACCAGCAGGATCAGGAGCAGGACCAGAAGCACAAGCAGGACCAGGAGCAGCACCAGCAGAGTAAGCACCAGCAGGACCAGCAGGACGAGGAGCAGCACCAGCAGAGTAAGCACCAGCAGAAGCACCAGCACCAGGAGCAGTGCCAGCAGAGTAAGCACCAGCAGAAGCACCAGCTCCAGGAGCAGCGCCAGCAGAGTAAGCACCAGCAGAAGCACCAGCACCAGGAGCAGCATCAGCAGAAGCACCACCTCCAGAAGCAGCATCAGCAGAAGCCCCAGCACCAGAAGATCGAGCCCGGGCAGCAGAAGCCCCAGCAGAAGCAGAGTCAGGGCCAGGGTGTGGAAGGGTGGCCCTGTCCCTCTTGCCAGGGCTGGCAGCAGATGACAGAGGCTTCCGTTTCTTCCCCATGGTTGTTGGGTTGCTGGCTGGCTGGCTGGCTGGCTGGAGAGCTGTGTCTGGAAGCAGGTCTTTCCTCTGAATGGTGACCTGCTTGGGAGCTGCTTCCCTTTATATTCGCAGGGCTGACGCAATGCATCCTCCCCGCACGCGCAGTGAACGCTAGGCATCCGCTAGGCATCCGCTAGGCTTCCGCTAGGCTTCCGCTAGGCACCCGCTAGGCTTCCGCTGTGCATCCGCTAGGCTTCCGCTCGGCATCTCCTGCGCATCCACTTCATCTGCTCGGCGTCCACTCTGCATCCGCTCTTTCCGTTCCGCATCCGCTTTGCTGCGCTCCCCCGGAAGCCTTGCGGATGTGCCATCCGCTCTCATCCACTTCCATCCGCTAGGCTTCCATGGAGCATCCCCTTTCCATCCGCCCTACGTCCTCCCCCCGTCCGTTCCTTTCCGTGTTGTCCGCTCTGGTTATGCAAATTTTTGCCCCTTTTGAGAGCAGATAACAATGGATGGAACATTTTTCTGGTCCGCTGTGTCCTTTTTACAAACGTTTTGCATCCGTCGGCCAGTGTGACAGGGCCTTTACTTTTGATAGATTTGGATAAGGTGAGAAAAGTTTACAACTTCCTGTTGAGCTGCCCCGGGATAGCCTTTTGTGTATCTGCTATATGGATGGCTTATACAGTTGTAGTTTCTGCCAAGAAGTGTGGTAACATCAATTTCTAGAAAACTTAGCACAATTCCACTCCCCACCCCAGGCCAAGGATAAAGTCAAGGCAATTCCTGCTCCTATTCCCCAGAGGAACAATTCACTCACTTGCTAATTGTAGAAATGCAAGCGTATCAGCTAATCCAATATGTTTTCCAAACATTCATAGCTCTAGCCAGCATGCTGTGAGGCTAAACTTTGTTTGGATATGTCAAAGCTACAGGGGTGGCAAAGTCGAGACAATTAGTATCAGTGCTATAAAAATGAGGAGAAATTGAAACTGAAGCCAGAAAAACCATTTTTGTACTTCAGAAATTGTAAATCCTGGGAAATAAAATGTATGGTTAAAGGCTAGGTCCCACTGGCCGACGGATGCAAAACGTATGCAAAAAGGACACAGCGGACAAGCAAAATTTTGGGGGTGCTCCATCCGTTGTCATCCGCTCCAAAAAGTGGCAAAGATTTGCATAAACAGAACAGAAAAGAAAGGAAATGAATGGACGTGGGTAGTATGTAGTGGGGATGTTAAACGAATATTCATAGGAAGCCCAGCGGATGTATATAGGATGCAAACCGTTCACTGCTCATCCTTTCTATTTCTGTGCTACTAACGCTGTGTAGACGTTCCATGTACATTTTGTTTCCTCCCTCTTTCTGTTTTCAGCTGCAGTGGATGTGAGTTGAGGGGATGCCCAGAGGATGCAGAGAGGATACAGCGGACGTTTAACGGATGATAAACAGACATAGAACGTTTGTTGCTCAGATGTCGCGGATTTACATTGTACACAGCGAAAAGTTCATCCGTTCACAAAGTTTTGTGCAGTTCAAAACTTCTTGAGTGGATGAAATCTCAGTGGACGGATGCTCGACGGATAGAGCGTATGAAACACGTATGCAATGAGTACACAACGGATGCATAGCGTTTTCCAATATTTTTTAAAGTTTTACATCCTCTTTCCATCCGTTAGTGTAGTGGGACAGGGGCTTAACTGAAAGCATTCCTCACATTTACTTTAATCTATCCTGGTACAAAAGAGTCACTTTGAAGAGTGAAATATAAATTTCCAGTGCAGGACCCATAGCACTTTCTTCGAACTTAATTAAAATTTCCTGTTGAGCTCAATTTAAAGAAATATTTCACAAGGAAAGGAAATTGGCATTCTGCAAAGCAAAGCACCATCCTACACTTCCAGCTCTAATTCTAAGCATGCTCAAGGTATCAAGTGGGCTCCACAGGTCTTTTTCCCTGTCCCCCCATCAAAGACCGTAGAGTTAGAGACAATACTAATCATGGTGAAATGCAGTGGAGGGGACAGAGAGTCAACTTCCCAGGATGGTCCAGTTAAAAGTTGTGATGTGCCCAGTGGAATTGAAACTTTGTGCAACGAAAGTGTTCTTTTCCAGTCTCAGTTAACATGAGGGTATTTTCTTCTCTGATTTTTTTTTTTTTTATGACAGAAGAATGAATGCAAGTGATGCTTGGTTTGCTCTCCTTTATTGTTTGGATCAGGGGCCTCTCTACAAAACAAGGGGCCTGGTTCTCCAAAAATATGGTTCTGCAAAAGAAATGATCCTACCTTGTAGTTATCAGTGCTTTTCAAGTCACACTGGCTTAGTAGTAATAGCAATAACAGTAACGTTAAATTCCCCACCCCACCCCCATTTTTTGTGTGTTCCATCGGTTTTTTTGAATTATAAAGCACATCTGCTTCATGAATTTTAACATCTCCAAACACAATAGAAAGAAGGTAGCAAAAGAGCCTAGCTGGGTGGCCACCCTCATTGCTAGTAACAAACTCAGCTACAATGTACTCATATATATATTTTTTTTTCAATTTTTTTTTCTGTTTGCACATACTATGCTAGATGGTTATCATCACATTGAAGAAATACCCGGACAAGATACAGCTAAGAGCTCAAGTTAAAAATAAACACAACTTTTAAAATTTCAATTGTACGAAAGAAAACACTTCTATTTGGGAGGAGTGATTAGTGGTGGCAGGTGAGGGGTAAAGATATTCCGTAGGAAGGCTGGCTGGAGCAGATGCTCAGTTTGTCAAAAGTGATCATAATACTTTGCATGTCGATAGTAGCACCTTTAATCAAAGGCTATTCTAGCATTTGGGACCCAGCTGGAGATAATTTTACACAAACTAAAGAAACTTCCTACCCTTAAAAGCCTTGTTAAGAAGTGAAGGGATCTTGAGCAGTGAGGTTTTTATTTAACACACCCAGAGCCTTGATAATGGAAGCCTCACATCATCATCATCATCCCCCGTGAGATGTGGAAACATTATTCCCATTGTACAGATTGACAAACTGCGGTAAAGAGAAGCTTGGTAACCTCCCCTCCCCCTCAATTGTCTCCATGGCAGAAGTAGAAAGAAGATCCAGTGTCCTGCCAAAATCCACCAACCCATGCAAACACACACATACTTACACACAGAAACATATATACATGTGTGTATGTGTAATGTGTATGTGTATGTGTATGTGTATGTATGTATATATATATATATATATATTTGTTTTCTTAGGTTTTCGCGGGTACTTACATGTGTGCTGTTTAGCTTCCTTCGGGTATTATCCCACGTCATTGTAGTTCTGTTAAAGTTGTAGCAACGTTTCAGCAGAATCTCATCTGCCATCCTCAGGCTTCTACACACACACACACACACACACACACACACACACACACACACACACACACACCCACAC
>BLBF01000054.1:16003101-16045114 GCA_015471245.1 Laticauda colubrina | reverse complement strand
GAAAACCCCAACCACAGAATCATCAGAGAAGCCATAGAGATTGAAAAAAGACCTGAAAGCATGAATAGAAGAGATGATTCCAGTAGACTGTCAATCATTTGGAAGCCTGCACTCTCAAATAGAAAGATCTCCACACCACAAAACAAACACCTGAGCACAAACAGACTCCCTCTGATGCCTCCAACTCAAACACCCCCCCACCAGGCACCCAGGTGAAACCTAGCTTCCTAATGGATAGCAGCCGTCCTTTCACATGAAGCCAAGCTGCACTGAAAGCCTCCAACACAGGAACAGAGTGTTGCCAGCCAATCAAAGCCATAAAACAGACAGAAGAAACCAGAAACACCAATCAATCAAACTCCAAGTCCAGTGAACACAGACCTAGACTCCTAGCCAATCAGAATAGACCAGCCTCGAATTTGAAACCAGAAGCTGTGAGACCCACATCCATACAGAAGCCTGATGATGGCAGATGAGATTCTGCTGAAACATTGCTACAACTTTAACAGCACTACAATGACGTGGGATAATACCCGAGGGAAGCTGAACAGCGCGCGCACACACACACACACACACACACGTATGTATGTATGTATGTATGTATATGCAGGTCTTGGCATGTTCGGGTCTTTTCCTGTGTAACACTGAGAGTATCTTGGCAATGTTTCAACGAGGTCCCACTCCCCATCTTCAGGCTGGTGCTTTTGGCTTCGTGCTTGTGTGAGCAAAGCATGATCAGAGCTGCCATCTCTCTATAAATACTGGTGGGGAGGTTGGCTGTGTTGTCATTTCTTGATTGACTGATGGAGTTGATGTTTGCAGATTGGCTGACTTTTTCACAAGAACATGTGTGGCTGAGGTATTGGCTGTGTGTCTATCAGCCTCCTGTGTTGTAACAACCTGGGTAATGGGTTGTGTGATGACCTTCTGAGTTCTATTGTTTTGACATCCTGGGTCTTGTGCTGTAATCTCAAATGCTGTAATGTCAAAACAATAGAACTCAGAAGGTCATCATATTTTGTGATTACTTTGCCAACTGGCTAGCTTATATTATGCTACTATCCCATACTACAGTTTATAAACTTTGGGTGGATCTATTTGATTAATATTTTCCACAAATTGATATAAAGCAGAAGTCACAATATAACACTATTTAGTAGAATCACTGTGCATAGATTCAAACCAGAATGCTGAACTAAGTTCTAGCAGAAACTTCTGGATATGCCAAGGAATTGTGCTAATATGTTGGTTCTGATTTGCTCTTAATTTTATCTCAATATTCAGCTGTGATCTCTCTAACAATTAAAAACTATAATTATTGGCAGCACACACATTGTTTGCACATAGAATGCCCAAAGTTCTATATCCAGTTAACTGTTAATTTAAGATTTTTGCTAGAGATTCAGATTGGAAACTCAGATTCAAGTTTATCCTAAGCAAATTTTCTCTCCTCCAGAAGGATGAGGACTGCAGGAATATTTTGAGGCAAATCAAGATATATTTAGTACAAATCTCTTACTGTTCTATTCTTGTAGACATTTGAGACATAGAATTTAAAGTGGGACAAGCTGCAAGCACTACTTGTGCCAGCAAGGACAGAAGCAATGTCTGGATATAGTAGAGTAAATTTGCTTTCTTTTTATCACATCCCACTTCAATCGTCTGTAATGGAGAGAGAATTTAGTTACCTACTCTCCAGACTGGTGTGGTAGGGGGAAAAAAAGACTCAGGGCTTTCTAAGAGGACAAACAATTGGATCCAAATCTCTTTGCTTAACCCATGAATTATTCCAGGATCTTCTGCTGGTTTCCATTGTTAGGAACAGTAGAAATATACTCAGGACTGAAGTGGCAGGCAGAACAATCCGATAACTATCTACCCCATCTGTTCTTTTCTGAAATGGCTGCTCACAGGAGATAGGATTGCTCTGAATATTAAGCTACAACTGAATATTTTGGACAGAAAGTGAGGGTCAGTATGGGAGCTGGAAGCCTTTGGGAGTCAAAATTCTGTTATTTCTACCTGGAGCACCCCAAATAGACTGATATCATACTGTTAAAGTCCAGCCACCAAATTTCAATTGTAATTCATCTTTTTCCATCTTTAATCCTAACCCCCATATGGAAATTGTATCTTCCACTGTCATTATGCATTAGTTTTCATCCTGTTTGTTCCTATAGATTGTCTCATCTCTTCTTGTTACCTCCTATTGCCATTTAGCTGTGGGAGCAAAGGGAGAGGAAATTTTCTTTGTGCAAAGTTGCTCTTTCCCAGTGATTTGAAATAATTTTGGCCTACATTTATCATAAAAGGGGTTCTAATAAAATATATCTGATCAAATACATGTGGGAGGGGCTCAGCTGGTGTAAAGCGGCAAGAAAACTAAAGCACTGAGTATTTCTGACAGGAAAACGTGAGTATTTGAGGAGGAACACAAATTCTGATAAGCAAGGAGCTTATCCTCAGCCAAAGGGATGACTTACCTTTCCAATGACATCATTCCGGCTCAACTTGTCCTTATCCATGACCGTAATGATTATGGTGGTCTCCCTCAGCTTCTCTGTGGGGATGTCGAACATGAAGGATTCATTGAATACTGGGTTCAGGCATCGCTTCATCACCACCGTCTTCTTCTTTTCCACCCGCTTATCTTTGTACATCAGCCACACCTTCACATAGGGATCTGATGCAAGGAAAACGGACATGATTGTCAGGATTTAACTGAGGAAACAGTGTAAGTCATAGAGGGAACATGCTAGTACTTAACACCATTACTGAGCCTGCTAAAAATCATTTGTTTCTTAAAATATGATGCACTTAAATGAAATTGAAAGTACAAGGTTCAGTTTTATTTATAGAAAAAGGTCCAAATGTAAATTTAAGTAAATTTTCCTAGAAAAATGAATTGGTGTTAAGTCCATCTGGAGCCTGTGGGGGCATGAATGTACTATGTGTGTAGTTTAGAGCAGCCCTGCCATTGCCAAGGGTGCCCCCATACAATCCCATAAAAGACACAGCTACTTTAAAGACTTACAAAAAAACAGAATAATGTTCACGTTTCTGAATAACTTTGTACCACCTAAAAAAAACAAATACGAGATGCTGCATAGCAGCAGACGCTATATTTAATTTCCAGAAAGTTATTTAGATTGTAAGTTGTTTCAAGTTAGATGTAGGAAATTGTCAGCTCACATGTGGTTTTTGCCATTCTTCTGCAGACTGGAAAGCCAAAGACAGCCTTATCCATTTTTCCCACTTGATCAACTTTGTTTATGCGTGGGGATGTGCAGCCATCAACCCACCACTCAATGTCATACTGAACACTTGAAACTCAAAAGGTTATTTACCTCTGATATACACGGACATTTTTTCCAACCTGTTTATTTAAGTAATTAGTTAATTTTGTCATTCCCCATTTACAAGCAGTATTCTAAAATAATGCAGAATGAGTTATGCTATTGTTCTAAATGCTTGATCCAAATATTAGGGACACACACAAACACACTTTAATCTATAAAAACCAACCAATCAAACCAGCCTATTGAAATTTGACCATTTTGCCACCAAATTGCAGCAGCATAGTTTTTGAGTCATATGTTCAATATATGGCTGGTTAAGTTGCTGATTCCTGCAGTGAAAGATTTCATCCTAAATTCCCATGATCCCTTTATCACCCTAGAGGAATTCAGGAAAGAAAGCTTCCTCCTACAACTGGACAGATAAATTTCTAGAGCCTGTGATCTATTTTAAAATTTCACTGTATTGGAAACTACTTTTCTGTTCTTTTACAATATTTCTTGTAGAAGGTTGACATTTGAATTGAATTGAACAATATTAGGAAATTAAAAGAAATAAAGAGAGCCAACAAAACTCCCTGCAAAGATGGAGTTGATATATATATCATGGAAAAAGTTCTTTGTTGTTCTCATTTAATGTTTTGAAAGGTTTATATCCACTTTCTCCTTCATAAAAGTAAAAATACTATACACAGACTTCCCTAGTAGTTTCCCCATGATACAGTAATAAGACATAACCCAACTAATGTTTCAGCAAGAAGGACACATTGGATAATACTCTGGGACTTATTTTTCACTTTAAATAATAGAAATTAAACTAAAATTGGACTTGTCTTTTCAGACCTTCAAAGGACTCTTCAGCTATATGGCACTGTTGTTTCAGGATGACCTTTGTCCATGTAAATGGAATACCATCATGGTAATGGTTAGTATTTTTTCCATTACACACAAAATCCTAGATGAGCTAAGACTGCATTATCTGTTGTTGAAGTAAACCATAAATAACACCCAATTCTTGCATCACAGCTGGAGGAAAAAGGTTTGACCATCAAAGGCATTCTGATATTTCACAGATTTTTACCAGATTTACCACAAATATAAGTGTCCAGGCTTCTGAGGAAAAGGTTAATTTGTGGCTGATTTTTGACTTGAGATTAATTGTTACTGTTCTGGAATTCTATACCTGATGTTCCCCCAATATCCATGGCTTTAAGATTCCGAGCTTTGATAATATTCACAGTAATGGAGTTAGCAGAAGGATTGTAACAAAGGGATAGAAGGAGTTCTCCTCGGCTTCCCTAGAAAGAAGAATGAACAGAAACAAGAAAATATTGTCTGATGTTTGACATCACTAATGCCCCTTTCTAAAGGTTCACCAAAGGTTCACCTCAGAAATAATCTTCTGAGCATCCCTCAGGATTTGGTCTGTTCATTCTATACAGAATACAGCTCCACATGTTTTCCATCATAAATTTGCGGGTACCTAACTTTCCTCAAATCAAGAGTCACAATGCTCTTGTTTTGTGTGGCATAATGAAGATTGTATTCCTATAGCAAGCAAAGCAAGGGTTGAAACAAGTATTTTGACTACAGGTAATCCTCGACTTCTGACCATAATGGAGCCTGATCATAAATTGTGAGTCATAAAGCAGGTCACCCACACAACCAAAGTATTTAATGACCTTTTGGTGGTGCTTTTGTGACCATTAAAAGAACACAGGAGGTTGTTAAATGAATGCTGTGATCATTAAACAAATAATTTGACTGGTTTGTGGAAAACTAGAAGTAAATGGCGGTTTTTGGCAAAATTGTGGTCACAGACTACAGGACACTACAAATGGCTGTAAATGTCATCTGGTTGCTTCGTGCATGGAATGCATTCATGTGACTGTGGTGGAGGGCACTGGAAAATCAGAACTGAGTAATAAGTACCCTTGGGGGAAGAGGACATAACTTCAGATGGTTGTTAAGTGACTATCTATATATTGGTGATTATCTCTATCTGCTAGTCTTAAGGCATTTTTTTGTCCCTTTAGCCCTTTTGCAATGCAGAAATTGGGCCAAAGGCACTTATAAGAAAATCTACAGAGGCACAAAAGCATGTTGGTAAGACATTTGCTAAGCTGCTAGGTAAAAATATTTGCCTAGCATTGGCTGAAATAATTATTTGTATTCATAATCAAGACCAACAATACTTATGGCTGGTAGCCATGTTTTGGAATGCCAGTTTGGATTACAATAGGATAGTATAAATAAGCATGGGAATTCAAAAGCGAGGCAAGATTAATAATTTTGCTCTTGGATTGAGTAAATTGGAAAAAAGGAATGCTTGTTAAGAGCATTGTTATGGTCTTTTAAAATAATAATAAAAAATAATGGGATGCCTTTTGTTTCAGATCTAGTATCTTGATGGTAGCAATACCATCCAGCAAGAAAAAAATTCTTTGTTGTGACTTTCTTTGTTGTGGTGCTGATGCGCAAATTATTAAATATATCATGCAAGATTGCCCACAACGTGCATTCTCTGGTTCCCAAGGCTTAGAAGATCTACATGAAGCAACTCCAGAGGTGATCTCCTGGATAGCTGAATGGGACATCCAGTTAGGAAGCCACTGCCATCTTCCCCATAGAAATTTTACTTATAATTAAATGGACTGTGTTTATATGTGACTGTGTATATATGTTTACTTCTCTTCTGTCCTGTTCTCATCATATCAACAACAACAACAACAACAACAACAACAATAATAATAATAATAATTCAGTGAATATAACCAGCAAACTTCATATGTTTGGTTTGTGCTGCTGACAAATAATCCGTACATTGAGAAACATTAAGTGTGGGTGTGAGGCTTCTCTCACTGACTGTATCTGACTTACATGGTATCTACAACCATATTTGATATCTTGCAGGTATTAAGGTTTTATGCCCTTATGAGGCAGTCTAAAGAGAAGCAGGAAGGATCTCATCATCAGTATTTCAGAACCTTGATCTCCTCTTGCCATGCTAGGAAAAAATGTGCAAAGTTACAAAGCAAAGCTGGTATCTTACACTCCCATCACTGCAGGGCTTTAGATCCTTCCAGAAAGTCTGCATTTGAGTCAAGTCCACTTTGTTGAGAGGAACAGAAACTTCCCCAATTGGATCATTACGACTAAACCGATCATAATCCAAGACCTGCAGATACAGCACCCGCTGAACCACTTTCTCATATGGGAAACCTGATGAAAGCAAAGGAGCAGATGAGGAAGAGACAGAGAGAAACAAAGAAAATGAGAGATGAAATATAGTTAAAGCAGAGTAACAAGAATTTGAAATGTAAATATGGCTTCATCTGAAGGCAGTCATTCCCTTGTGGATGGTGGTCTTTTCCATCGTAATGTATTAAAGCAAATAAGGATAATGGTGACTATACTTACAGATAATCTTGTAGCTTTGGAAAACCTTTTAGTCTTTTAGACTTTTTTTGTCTTGTGCTTCAAGTCTGTCTTGTCTCTGGAGTATACCAGGACTAGTCTCTGCAATTTTCTTGGCAAGTGCCTTTTTCTTAGGGCTGAGAGACAGTGACAGTCCCAAGATCACCTAGATCATGGGTCTCCAACCTTGGCAACTTTAAGACTTGTGGACTTCAACTCCACTTGTAGACTTCAACTCCACTTGTAGACTTCAACTCCAGTTGAAGGCCACAAATCTTAAAGTTGCCAAGGTTGGAGACCTCTGACCTAGATGGCTTCTTGCCTAAGGCAGGTCTGGAACACCTGTCTCTTGGATTCTAGACTGCTATCTTAACCACTACACCAAACGGGCTCTCATCTTCTACATTAATGAGTAGTAATAATGTTTTATTAATCCAATTTGATGCTTGAGAGAGCTGACTAGCTGCTCTAAGAACCAGGACAAATCCTGGTCTTCATCCATAATTTGCACTTAGATTACTAGTGAAAAATTTTGTTCTTTCTATGTTAATGTACTACACTGCTGTTTCCCTGAAGAATGGTACTAAATGTAATGGAATAAGGGCATGATCTAACTTGGCAGGAGGTAAGACAACTGGATAAAGTAGGAGACATAAGGTAACATAAACTGACCAGATGAAATAAGCGGACCATGCTATGACTTCATAGAAAATGTGATAAATTAATGATTTAAGGCAGTATTCCTCAATTTGACATCCTTCAGTACATTGGACTACAATTCCCGTAATACTCAGATGCTATTATATGTACAATTGCAGGCTTATGCCCTCAGTACATGCATGTTTCCTTATTTAAAATATTAAAGAACCTTTTTTTTTTCAGCCTTCATTAGGGATGGCCAATAGTTAAGTTGTTTTGTTGTGATATAAAAAACTCTGTTGTGTTAGACCATGTCAGTGCTGAATTTTTTACAGCTATATGGCACAAAAATGGTATCCCTGTTATGTTGAGAGAATGAGAACAATCTCATACAAAATCTCCCTACTGGGAAATTGCATTACTTTAAACTCAAGTCTGGTGCTTCATGCTTCACCTTCGTCTATGTTTGGTAGCTGAGATAATATCCAGTTCAACAATCATGTGTTTGAAGTAATAAAAAGCAGTCTTTCATTTTACCTCAATGAACTCTGAACAGTTTATGAACAGTCTGTTTCCTCACAGGTGGGAAGACTTACCTTATCTTGTCTCCTGGCCTCTGGGCTTCAGCTAATGCAATTCTGTTCATGGGCTCTTAAAAGGGAAGGTTAACTTGTTTGTTTCACAAGCCTTCTTTCACAACAACTGCTCAGAGGTTTTTTTCCCCTCTCCATTTCACTTTCCAGTGAAACACACATTATTGTGATGATTCTATTTTAAAATATTGATGGCATTTATTTGAGCTATACGGTGTTCGAATTACTTGCAAATCTTTGGAAATATTACCAAATGCCTAGCAGGCAAGGCAAAGGGAGCTACAGTGAAGTCTGATTTTTGTTGCTCCAAAACCATCTCTTCAAACCCAGTCATTTGCTCACCAAAAGTCTTCAAAATAGTCATGAAGGCATTGTTTTAGATTTGCCATTTCTTTTTTCTCCACTACAGCAACATACAGCCATAGTAATAATGCTACTGGAAAAAGCACTTGACTGCAAAACTGCTTGCATGCTATTCTTTTTTCATCGTCAATGGTAGTCACAGGCTTTTAATAACAACAAAGGAATTGACAGAATTACAGCTCCTCTTTACACTAGCTGCTATAACATTTTTGGGACCGGCAGACAACACACACACACGCACACACACACACACACACACTCCTGAAATGGAAATTGGGACTAGCAATGCAGTTTTGGAATTTACTACTAAGTGATGTGAGTGCTGGCTACTAGCTTGGCTGTCTTCAAAAAAGGGTTGGACCACTTCAGGGTGGTCATGTGTTCAATGGCTATTAGTTTTGATGGTAATGTGACTGTCTCAAAAGACCTTCTGCTGGGAGACTAGTGGGCTTCCTTCTGTGATTGGTTGATTACTATGAGAATAGACTGCTGGAAAAGATAGTCTGATCCACCATGGCAGTGCTTATGTTTTTCTTTTCTTCAGTGAACATATTTATGTTTCACCTCTCCCATGTTAGAATTCTAATATTAGTGAAGATAAAAGGAGGTGGATTGTGGTATGGCCATTAGGAGAAACATTGGACGTGTACACTCTAAAGCAGAGGTGTCAAACTTGTGATGACACATTGTCATCATGTGATGTATTGCAGCTTTTCCCCCTTCACTAAACCAGGGGTGGGCGTAGCCAGCACATGATGCATCTGGCCCGTGGCTGTGAGTTTGATACCCTGATCTATAGCCTTTCAATCATAAAAGCCGTGGTGGTAGAGTGGTTAGAATGAAGTACTGCAGGGTACTTCTGCTGACTGCCAGTTGCTAACAGTTCAGCAGTTTTACATTAGCCAGCAGTTCAAATCTCACTGGCTCAAGGTTGACTCAGCCTTCCATCCTTCCAAGGTAAAAATTGGGAAAATGAGGACCTAAATTGTTGGAGGCAATATGCTGTAAACTGCTTAGAGAGGACTGTGAAGTGGTAACAGATAACAGATAATCAGAATTGGAAGGGACCTTGTAGGTCATCTTGTCTAACCCTCCCACCCAAGCGGGAGACCCTTCTTCTTGAAGGTCTCAAGTAATGGCGCTCCCACAACTTCCAAGGACAAGGTGTTCCATTGGTTGATTGTTCTGTCAGAAAATTTCTCCTTATTTCCAGGTTAAATCTCTCCCTGTTCAGTTTCCACCCATTATTCCTTGTCTGGCCTACAGGCGCTTTAGACAACAGATTAACCCCTTCTTCCCTGTGGCAGCCCCTCAAATATTGGAAGACCTCTATCATGTCTCCCCTGGTTCTTCTCTTCACTAGACTAGTCATGCCCAGTTCCTGTAACTGTTTTTCATATATTTTAGTCTCCAGTCCCCTAATTATCCTGGTTTCTCTTTTCTACTTTTTCTAGAGTCTCAACATCTTTTTTATAATGTGGTGAACAAAATTGGATGCAGTATTCTAGGTGTGGTCTTACTAAGGCTCATAGAGTGGTATTAATACCTCCCTTGATCTTGGCATATAAGTGCTATTGCTATCTTGTTTGTGTTCTTCAGAAATATTTACGCTAGCTTGATGAAAAAAACAAGAAGGATGGTGAACATCATTCACTCTTTATTTCTGTCCCATCTGGACAAGAGTGGCAATTCCCCAAATGTTCAACCTTGAAGCATTCATTCTAGGGCAAAAGGATTACCACAATTAATCAGGCCTCCTCTGACCCACTATTTCTCTTCACGAACAAGTTTTCTGGCTGTCAGCAGTTTTCTTTCAACAATGTTGCTTGTCTTTAAGTTCAGAAAATGAAGACCACTACCATACTTGACAGGTTGAAAACTGAACTATGATATAGATTTATTCAGCAAAGACTTGACTTGACTTCAGTAATTAGACCTTCTTACCTACCTTCAAAAAGAAAGGTCTCATTCCAATGTGGATTTAAGTTCTTCCTTTTCACCTTGGTCTCCAGTTTATGCTTTTTATCTGGCAGGAGATAGATTTTGACAAAAGGGTCACTTGTGCCACTGAAATCCTTGGCTGGCAGCTCCTGAGCTTTTAATATTTTGACAGTGAGAGTAGATTCCTGGAAATTATAGCCAACACTAAATTGGATGCGGCCCAGATTCTCTCGGCTGGAGCTGTCATGTCCCTCATCATCCTCAGATCCAGGGGAAAGCTATAGTGCAAGAAAAAACAGAAAGACATAGCTGTTAGGGTCTGGTATGCAATGTTTATCTTCTGTATCCAATTATGTTTTAACACAAGAACCCTCATAAGTTATTTCCTCTGCGAGCTAACAGAGAAGATCTAGGTTAAACATGAGCAAGTGATAAGAACATATTTCTCATGGCGTATTACCTTGAATAAGGTAATGATAATGCTATGCTTTATATTTTATTACTCCAGGAGAACATTTTCTTTTACAGTCAGCTTCGTCCTAGCTTTCTTTTTAGTCAATGATTCTGAAAAGAGAAGAAATTCCTGCAGCTCTTTGATTCTGAGAGTTTGAGACATTTCCAAGCTGTCTGATGTCTTTAGGTGAGAAACAACACTAAAAAAAAAATCCTCCAAGTATAAGCAGTGTTGAAAGGAAAAGAGTGTTGGGAAATAACTAGAGAAAGGAGATACTCCTAACATAAGCTCTATTTAATCACTGACTTATCTGGGAGTGAGCCTCGGGGACAGGAAATATTCTATTAAGAATACTGTAACTTGGATACTCATTAGTAGGGTGTGAAGTTGAAAAGCTCAGAAAGATTTTGTCCCACTGTCAGCAGCTACTATGCCATCCTCTTGTGAAGTATCTCACTTTTCACCTCCCATATAATTCTTGACTTTATTATAAGCCCCACAGGCTGGATCAAGAACAGGAAAGGCTTTCTGTTTACCTACAGCACTTTCAGTTTGATTTTATTTATTTCCAAGGGCTTCTATAGATCCCCCCCCCACCAATTTCCCATGGTGTATGAATTGCCAAAAAAGAAATGTGTAGCATAACTATCTCTCATAACATACAAACAGATGGTGGTGCTATTTCTCCTGCTTATTATTCACTGGTGCAAACAAATATTTTTAGAACTTGGACTTTAGCTGTCCATTGTGCATTAGTTTCAGTGACTCAATGAGCTAAGATTATCTTTTCCCTACTTGTTGAGATTCCATGTTTTGCAACTGCTTTTACATTCCCTACAGTTACAATATCAATAAATAAAATATACAAACCTATTGATGAACCCTGTTCAGAGGAAATATTCTGAACCTATGCATTTCATATTCAAATTCTCTTGAATCATGATACTATCAGAAATACAATGGTGTTTGCTTCAGCTGCTTTACTCTAAAAACAGTTAGTTTGCAGTAAGTACTATTTTCTTGCAGATGGTACCCTCTATTAAAAAAATTGAAAATAATAGAAAAATTAAGATGTTCATGCTCAGCTGGCATCCCTAAACTACAACTTTATTTAAAAAAGGGAGAAATTAAAAGAAGATATGAAAAGGGATATGAACAATATTTGTCTTCCAACCAGAATATTGCTGCTGGCTCTATTTATTCTTACTGCAGATCTTAAAACACCCAAATCTCTTCTTATCTTCAAGGCTGCTACTCTGTTCTTGAAAGGCCTGTGAGTTTCAATTCTCTAGCAATTCTGCTCAACTCAACCTATATTTCCTATTCCTGTTCATATGCTTTCTGCGTTATCGCTAATGTTAATTAAGATGTTATTAGTATTTAATTTTTCCATTACATTCAGGCCTCAAGTAATTTTCTGCACTAAGGAATTATTCCCATTTTGGTGTTGTGGGAGAACTTTTCTGTCATCTGTCCAAGACAGAATGACTCAAATTGTATGGACAAAGGTAATTTGTAAAGGATTATTACAGATAAAACATCCTATGCTACTGAATTACTGAAATTGATTTCACCAAATAAAGAGTAGACAATCTACTGGATATATCTGGTTCACTAATTTAAAACCGCTGTAGCACTATGGTCATTTTTCACACAGTATTCTAACTTCTGTATCACCCATGAAACATTCCATAATCCATTTTCCTTATACTGATTTCTATGTTCCATTCATCTTCACTCTTTGTATAATAGCGTTTAAGTTACTTTTGTGTTAATTTAATTACACACACGCTAATTTAGCATCATGCCCTCTTCCTTCTAAGGAAGCCAAGGAAAGAATTAAGGTGGCTTTAAAACTCTACAAACTGTTTAGCAACACTTCACCCCACTTCTTTTTAATTTCAGGGAAGGAATAGAGAGACAGCCAGTTGGGTGTTAATGGTTTAGGCATCAAATTAAAAATTGGGAGTGTGGTAAGTGCTAGTTCTGCCTTAGACAATGAACTGGGAGACCTTAGGCTACTCACCCACTTTAGTGAGATAGCACTAAAAGGTGCTTTTTCAAGAGGCAACTGGACTTTCTTGTTCTTCCTTTTCAAGACTTTTGCTTCACATCCAAGAAGCTTCTTCAGCTCTGATTGGGAATAGAAGGATTTATATTTCTTGCAGACAGCTGGTTATTTGCATCCCTTTAGAGAATTTTAAACTTTAAAATTTATTTTATTATTTAAATTTATTTATTTATTTATTTATTTAAATTTAAATATTTAAATTATTAAAATTATTTAAAAAATAAAATTTAAACTTTAGAGAATTTAGAGAAGCACTTGGAGGTTTATTTGTGTCCTCAGGGTCACCTGAGTCGTGCTCCTGGTTCCTGTAGTCTGCAGTTTTTCCTCTGGAAATCCATTCCTACTCCCACATCATTCAAAGTGATGTTCACCCCAAATCTCTACAGCCTTCTATCAATCTATCATGATTTTACTAAGGGAGTTTCAGAGAAAAGATGATTGTTTATAAAAACTCAAAGTCTTGCTAGAGTACTACAACTATAACATATTATGAGCTTTCCTGCTGCATTCTGCATTAATAATCAATATCAGATTAACAGATTTGGTAACACTGTGAATGCAGAGGCCTTTACTTTATAGCTGAAATCTGCTGATGGATAAGTCTTATTGTGTTTCATTTTATAGCAATTGCTAAGGGAGAAAGTGTAAGTTTGCACAAGGAGCAATGGGAGGAGGAGGGGAGATCCTCATTTGAGAACTTTAAAAGTTTTTTTTCCTCTCCTCTTGTTAATTTAATGATAATGAGTCTGGGCATATTGCCAATTTTAGTCTTTATCTTCATACTCAGCATGTGAGTTTAAATGATTGGTTTGCAAACTGTTCCGTATATTTATTTATAATAAAAGAGATGACCTATAGTGCTATCTCACTAAGAAGTCATGCATTTCTTTCTTTCTTTCTATTTATTTATTTATTTTTTAAGGGTTATTCTCATTTTTAAAATAAGAATGTTACTTGTTAGCAATTCTATTTTCTTACACATAATTACATTTTTTTCTTTTAAGTAAAGATTCTCTACATGTATAATACAAGGCTACATGAATATAAATTTGAGTTCCCATGATTCTATGTCTGTAAGCAATATTAGAAAATACAATAAATATTTAAATAAAGTTCATTATTAGATATTTGTGAATGATACAGGTTATAAAATAATTTGGTTTTGGGAAAATATTAGTAAGTGGGCCAAAATAAAATTAATGGATTAAATTAGTATTTTACATTATGGGCTATAGGAATCTAGCATAAAAATGTAATTTTAGCATATTTACAATAATTAAGGACAGGCATTACTTATCTACAGAAGACAAGTTTATTTCACAGATACTTCAATGACACAGCTAAAGATGTGGCTATTTTGGTTTGAACAGGATTTTCAACTGATATACAAAATATTACTGATATAAACGGGTGTTATTTAATTTTATGTGCTAAAATAGCAGGAACTGTAATAGCTATGGCTAATATTTATACAGTTAATTTAGACTCTGACTTTTTATCACTGTTTTTGACTCTTCAATGGGTGCATTTATGATAAAGTGGTAACAGGACATTTTTAATGAAATATTGGATCCTGAGCTGGATCGAAATAGATGTACAAAAACCCTCAGTCATTAGTAGGGAAACACATAAGATCTACATGTAAGATTTGGGTAGACCTTTGGTATTTGAGATATCTAACTCAAGGAAAATACAAATTTTATTCAAGTGGAATTTTTTTAGGCTTGATTTTTTTGTTTTATAACATTGACTTTCTATCATCAAATTCAAGAATGCAATATTGTATTGATGTTTGTTATCTATCAGACTAGAGTGCAATTATTTTGAACTGAAACTAATCAAGATATTGAGAAATTGTTATTTCAAGATTCCTTATTGAATTATAAAGAATTTGTACAAAATGCTGGTAGAGACATCATAATAGTTTGATTTGAATTCAGAAAGATCAAGGACTGGATTATATACAGTATATTGGCTAGAAGTTTCCTTGATGTACATGGTAAACTCACAGGTATGGAGCCTATACGCTCAATCAAATGTAATAATAAGCTTAAAGGTGTAATAACTTTTTAATATGGGTCAGCTATAATAAGGATTCTCAGATAGCTCATTCATATCTATTTCATGTGTGTGTATGTGTGTGTGTGTGTGTTTGTGTGTGTGTGTATACATTATACATAAAATACATGGCATATAAACTATAGATACTTGGATGCTTTTACAAGAATGAACTGGATGTAACCAAAACATTGTCTTGGACTGGATGTCTTCATTTGAATTATCCAAAAAGTGCTTCCCAGTGTAGATTCTGGAGTGATGTACAGGTTTTGAACCATTTCATATGAAACACAATGGCATAAACATTGGACCTAGAGGAATTAAGTCATGTCCTTGACAAAAATTGTCTAGGGACATCAAATAAATTGCTGGTGACTCATGAAACCATTATAAATATTAGCATTTCCCCTCCAGTAGTTCTTCATGAGTTGTCACATTGTTCCTGGGGTGGAGACATCCACAAACCCTTACACAAATAAGTAGCAGAACATATTTGCTCCATAATATATATAGTGGGTAGATATGAGACCATAGCAGTTATTTAGATTATTTTTTTATATATACAGTATCATTTGGGATGTAGAAAGTTCCTATAGACTTTCTCTCATACAGTTAATGCAGCCAAGGGTTCCAATAATACTACTCTCTGTTGGATTCTTACATTTCATGCCTTCCCCTAACATGGAAACCTCTATCATTTTTAAAAATGGTATCCACCATTTTAAGTGAAGCTATTCTAGGGATTTTTTTGAATTCTGCAGAAACTTTTTTCCCTTCTGTTCTTTTAGTGAACCTTTTCTGCTATGCATTTTTACCAAATCTTGCTTAATAGGCTCTTTGAGTTCTTTGCTTGTGCTTTCTCTAAAGATAAATCTCATGAGGAGGTGACAGGACAGAGTTGAACTCTGACATGTCCCACTTAGTAGAAATGAAAAACAGTTTATCTTGGATTTATTGACCATGGCTTTGGTTTTGTCCAAAGGAGCTTGTCAGTTGGAATGGGGATGGACCCTGGTTCTGAACCATAGTCTTACTTCAGGAGTGTTAAGAGAACCAATTAAATAAATCTTCCTGAAAATCTGTTCCTCATGTTTTCCAAGTCACCTTCTAAAGAATTAATATGGCAGCATGGGATAATCGGAGACAGAAGATGACTAGGCTGTCTATCCATGGCAGAGATGCTCTTTCACTCTTAGTCAGCAAAACTGATACTAATAAATAGTTTGTAGCACAAAAGTCTAATTAGCCCGATAGGGATGAAATGCCATGAGACTTAAGTAGTGTTTCCACTTCACTTGAAAATTCAGATTCTTGAAGTTACTGGCATTAAACCTTTCAACTTGATTCTTTTGTGCTTCATCTTCTGACTCCTCCTACAACTTGACGTCTGTGATTTTGATTTCAGAATACTTTACCTTGTGATAGTTGTGGTTGATTTGATGGCACTAGAGGTCTCACACAACTTGGGGGGGCAGCATTCAAGATTTCTTTTCTTTTGTTGTTACTTTCACAGCCTTCCCCATAATTCTTGAAGTCTAGGTGATAGCTTTAAAGCTGTGACTTCAAATAATGGACTGGCTTGTACATTCCTTGGCATTTACTGTAGTGAGATCCCTAAACTGAATCCCAGTTTATGTTACTTAACTGCTCATGACCTAGTAGCTGAAAACAAGACAGTATTTTTAGCAAATAGTTCAACCCATCTTACAAAATGTGACAATTCAAACTAAATGGGGATGCATAGTTTTTAGGCCTAAGATGCAAAACAGTCCAGAATTACTCAGATCCTATGTGAGATACAATCTCCTTATTCATTACCTTATTATATCTGAAATATTCAGGTCATTTTAAAAGGTGATGATTCACAATGTTGTAATACAAGTTACACAAGGGGGGAGATTAGGCTGGAATGAATATTATGTAAATGTAATGTCAAGATCAGAAATGTGATTCAGGGAGAAAATGAGTGAAGAATTTAGGAGATATGAAACCCAGGAGTAGGGTTAGGATATTTATATAAGAAGGAAAGAAAGGGAAGGAGGGAGGAAAGAATGCAATTTTGCAAAAATCACAGCTATGTCAATTTATAGATGTAAATAAACATTTACCTACTAATAAAACAGATACATGTCTCTCTATAGTGAGGAGAATTCTTACCTAATAATCTCTACTGATGGGCAACTTGGTTATTGATCACTAACTGAACTTGAACTAGACAGGTCTATAGCTATTCAGGCAGAGGATCCTCTTCTGACAATACTTAAAAAAATGAACAGCCTCTGGAAAGCAAGAAATATACAGTAGCTACTCTAAAGACCCTTGTTCTTCACATAATTTTTTTTATCAGCCCCATTAATAGGCTGTACATTTGGGGAACAAGAGTTTTAAAAAGCACGTAAGCCTTGATGAAACCACATGTACTAATGAAAAGGAGGTGTATAACTTCTTTATTACAGAACTATACCTTAATTCTACAGTATTGTAACATGTTTCTGTGCAGAAGTAAGTTCCATTGAATAGGGATGTGACAGATAATCTTGGTGATTTCTCCGATATCAAAATGCTGCAATTTGCCAAAGTACACCCAGTTGTACATTGGACAACAGCAATAAACAGAATTTAGTGGCATCCTCACTCTCAGCAAGGAATGTTTATGGTTATCAATCAGTCATGCACTTGGAAAGTTACGTATAAAATAATTGTTTATTTAAAACTACTGTATGAATAAAAAGTACCATGCCTCTGGGAAAGGTGCATAAAAAGACAAGCATTTATGAATTCTGTTTTTGGAAATATAAATCCTATGTACTTAATTAAAAATATTGCTGTGTTGTGAGACACATGGATCCCTTAGCTTTTATGTATCCCCAAGCTCTTGGACTTGTAAACATCTGCTTATTTGTACTTGCTTGAAAACTTTAAAAGCCTGCTACATTTGTCACTGCAACCTAGCACCATGTGCTATATCTGATGAAACCAGCCTGCGTGATTTGAAATTTCCCCTCCCTTCAACTTCCCCTCCCTTCTTTAAAGAATGCGATTTAATGTAGACTTGATTAAAATTTACCCACCCCTTTCTGGCATCTAGCCATCTTACTTTAAAAAAAAAGTC
Source organism: Laticauda colubrina (assembly GCA_015471245.1). NCBI lineage: Eukaryota > Metazoa > Chordata > Lepidosauria > Squamata > Elapidae > Laticauda > Laticauda colubrina. The sequence goes on along the minus strand of BLBF01000054.1, from coordinate 16,027,170 downwards.
AACTGTCCATAGGAATGTTTCTTGCAAGAAAACTCTTTGAATTGTATTGCATTGTGAGAGACAGAACAAGGAACAGGCTAATTCATCTCTTTGAAGTTCCTGACTTAGTCTACTTCCACACTTAGTGACCTACAGTTTCATAGCATCATCCAGCCATCAAAGTTGCAACACTTTTTTTTCAATGCTATTATTTTGGCATAATGGTGGTTGAACAGAAGAAGCTATATTTCACTATGGAAGAAACAGGATTAAATTTGCTTAATTACACCACGGTACATCGGAATTTGTAGAGGGCATCTGGGCTCTAGAAGAAGAACATCTGGTTTGGAAAATAGATTTTTAGAAGAATCAAATGCAAACAAGCAAAACTAAATGAGAAGTATTTTGTGTTTTACCACTCTCTGGTGTTCTTTACTACTAGAGGAAGATTGACTTTAGTAGAACAATGCCTCTTCTGTAATCCACTTGAAAATCAAAATGGCTAGGGCTATTTAGTCTAAGCCACATTCTAGCCTCCAGCAGTTGCATTCTGCTCCATTTCCTCTGTATACTTCTGATAGCAGAACCATGAACGTTACTATTTACAGCGACCTGAATAATACAAACCTTCAAGATGAAACATAGATAGGCAGAAGACAAGGAGTGGAAGCTATTAATAAGAACAGCAGCTTGTGGGAGGATGCTTTAAGAGTAAGATATTTCACTCAGGCTACTTTATAAAAAGATATGTCAAAGCTCTTAGAAACCGACTAATGCAGAAAGCTATTTAGGGAGCCTGTTGAAATGCAGAGGAGACCATTAAGTAGCATCTTGTAAGTTTCTAATGGCAGTAAAATGAGGTAGATCCAACATACTTTTTCATGGCAATATCTTGATTGTCTGAAGGTAGTTTGAAAAACTTCAGCTTTGTGGGGTTTTTTTAATGTGAATATATTTCTGTTATCCATTTATTACAATATATGCAATTTTGTCTGCATTGTACACCTTTTTCACAAATAAATGCATTATGGTGCACTGATCCCTAATATAAGCATTTCTATAACTGAATTTCAGTTCTTATGCACTCAGTCCTTATTTATGTTGTTAAAAGTAATAGGTTTTACAACAACAACACATAATAAAAAAGTCACCTCTCCAAATCTTCTTTCTCAATTATTCATATTTCTCTTCTCTAAACGGGCCTTTAGAAGTCTTTTCAACTCATAGATTACAGTTCTGGTGCAGTTTCACAAAGTAATGGCTAAACTTTCATTCTGATGTGATCACTTTTCAAAAGTGCTTCAAATCTTTAAAGGTTTAAAATGATGGTGCTTTGTACTGATGATGTTACCTAGCTTGAGTATTGAAATGTCTGCAAGAAAACAACCAAGTTCGGAGACCACCAATGATCTCTCTGGTTTCAAGTGAATAAAGATCACCATCAGTGACCACATGGCTCTCCATGTTATGATAAAATTCTTCAGAATACAAATATTTAGTCCAATGTCACTAAGTCGTTTTCCACTTCTCCCCTCTAAGGTTACCTCTTTAACCCAGCTGCTCTTCTCAATTCCACCGCAAGAGGGGAGCACATGCTATACATTGCCTATGTTTTATGTGAGGGAAATCTAGCTATTTCTTCAGCCTGATTCAAAACAGTTGGAGGTGTCAGCTGATAACTCTCACGAGAGAAATTTTCCACAACTTCTTGATTCTAATTGAAGAAAAGCAATACAAGCAATAAAAAGATAGCTACAGTCTATGACTTTGTGTAATTGACCTCCATTGCATTTATAACTCTTGTGGATTCACTTGATTCTCAAAGCTGTTTCACAAATGGAATATCACTCACTAGCTAACCAATTTCATTTTGTTTAACCATTGGTGAGATCATTCACAAAATAATTGGCATGTGATCATTCTGAAAGTGTAGATCAGCTTTATATTAGAAATTTGCTATGTCAAGTAAGGTCTCATTCCCAATCCCAGAGCATACATGTAACATTCTCAACACCCAGAATTGCTTTATGATGAAGATGGACATTCTCTAAATATCTTATGTTAATAAATATTCTATGCTCCATGTCCTAGTGCAGTAGTCCCCAACCCCCAGGCCACAGCCCACTACCGAGCTGCTACCTCTTCAGAACTGGGCTGCGCAAGTGGTGGGTGAGTGTGACCATGTGTGAAGTTCTAATCATGTGAGCAGTGCACACATGTGCCTGCCACTTGCACAAATGAAGCTGTGTACTTCTGCATGCCTGCCACTCACACAACCCCCCCCCCCTCCGTGCCAGGCCATCAAGCTGGAAAGGTTGGAGTCCTAGTGGATAATCACTTAAATATGAGCCAGTAACATGCTGCAGCTGCCAAAAAAGCCAATGCAATGAAGTTCTATTATCACTTTATAAAGCCTTGGTAAGGTCACACTTAGAATACTGCATCCAGTTTTGATCACCACAATACAAAAAAAGATGCTGAGACTCTGCAAAGAATGTAGAGAAGAGCAACAAAGATGATTAGAGGGCTGAAGGCTAAAGCATATGAAGAATGGTTACAGAAATTGGGTGTGTCTAGTCTCGTGAAACCTCTAGACTAGAAGTGACATGGTAGCAGTGTTTCAGTATTTGAGGGGCTGCCACAAAGAAAAGGGTATCAATTTATTTTCCAAAGCACCAGAAGGCAAGATGAGAAGCAACGAATGGAAACTAATCAAGAACAGAAGCAATCTTGAACTAAGGAGAAATTTCTTGACAGTGAGAGCAATCAACCAGTGGAATAGCCTGCGTTCAGAAGTTATGGGTGTTAAGAAGAGACTGGACAGCCATTTGTCTGAATGTTTGAACAGGGGGTTGGTTAGAACAGTGGTTGCCAACTGGTGGGCCATGGCCCACTGGTGGGCCGTAAGAAAAATTTGGTGGGCTGCACAGAAATCTCACCCCCAGAGCACCCCAAAGCAATTAATCCAGGCTGCACAGAAACACAAGACTGCCTCCCACATGGCCCACAGGAACCCTCCCCGCCCATTCACTCCTTACCTGGTAAACTTGCCTGCTAAATTGTTATTTTTTTCTTTTTCCAACCATCAGATGTTCTGCTGTGCTGAGAGATTTAGATTCGCTAGGAAGCAGGAAATGGTTGGATTTCTTGCTTTCTAGCTAGTCTTTAGATCTTCGGCTCAACACAGCTGAACCTCCCTTAGGACTGAAGGTTTGCTTGCAAGCAAATTCAGTGCAGACTCAAGGCAAGCAAATTTGAGAGACTGAGCTAGCCAATGGCAGATAGATAGATCTCTGAATGAATCTGTGATTCTGTGAGCAACTCAATCTGCCTGCTTTGCCTGATTTTGGGTAAAAGTTATTCTTTTTTTAATAAAAAAATCAATATTTATAATATTTACATACAAGTCATACCCAGTCAGTCACATGAGCACCAAGCCACACCCACAAATTAGGCCACACCCACACAACCAGTTAGTGGTCCCTGGGATCTAAAATTATGAGTTTGGTGGTCCCTGAGGTTCAAAAGGTTGGTGACCCCTGGGCTAGAAGACTTCCAAGGTCTCTTACAACTCTAATATTCTATGTTTTAAATTAAAAAAAAATTGATCTGTTCCATTTGTATGTCTCTCCCCCCCCCCGTCCCCCATGTGCAATTTACACCTACATATCCACTGATTCATGTTATAGGAATGGTATAATTAAGGAAATGACATGTCAATCAACGTATAAGTAATATAGTTATAATACTGCAAATGTGCCAAATTTAAAGTATTTGCATCTTCCTATAATGAAGAAAATATGGATTAATGTCATTTTCTGATTTTAATCTTAAATAGAATGTCAGCCTCTCTAGAGAGAAGGTTCTCCTGAAGAATTAAGAAAAATTATACTTAACCAGAGCAAAGTATCTGGTTTTCTATAATACCCAAAGAGATGTCTCCAGGAAATCGAAAAACCAATTGTTGATAGTCTCCAGGGTATTATTACCTCTGACTCAGGAGATAGTATACATAGGAATCCCAGTAATCACTAGCAGCCTTTCCTTCCAAACATTTGCCTAAAGTCTTCTTCAAACATTGTCACAATTTATGGCAGAGAAACCCATTAATCAAATCCTGTGTGAACTTGGATTGGGGGGGGGGTTGTATTGGTTGACAATTATTAACTTTCCACTTTCTCCTCATTTTATAACCCCTATCAAGTGCCTCTGTGATGAACAATCACATACTGTATATCTTCCACATTTGAAGGATACCCTCATTCCCCTGCTGAGGCTACGTGTCTCCCAGATTATGGAATTAGCTACACAGGGAGGTGCATTTGGCTCCTGCTTTCCCAGTATTTTAAGAAGTTAAACATATATCTTTTCATCAAATTTTTAGTTGTTAATAATTTTAATGACTGCTTTTCATTGTACTGATTCTGCTTCCGTAATTTCTCTAAGCCACTTTGAATATTGGAAATTTGGGCATAAATTCACATTTCACCAATCAGTCAATAAATGTGCTGCTGCAGCATTTAGTGGCTACACCAGCAAAATATATCCTGTCCTGCCTGCTTAGACCAGGAAGGGGAAAAAAAAACCCATTTCAAGTTCCTAGTAAAACCTAAAAATGAGGAACAGTATTAATAGCTATCTTGACATGCTTTGTAAGAAAGGAAACAATGAACTAAGGATGTGAAACGTAAGCCTCTAGCATACTGTATATTGCTCTATTCAAATTCTGACTTTGAGGCTACTATCACTAAGATGGATACTACTACAATTTCCATCACATTCAATTTCCCAGAAAGACACCAAGTTGGGGAAGGCTGCTTTGCAATGATCTGACAGTGTACTTTCTCTGCACTGATGTTCTTCAGGTGGAGTCTACCAAACTGTCCACCAAAAAGAGGTGGAGTCTACCAAAAAGAGGTGGAGTCTACCAAATTCTGTGATGCCCCCCCAGCTGTTATAAATCCAGCTTTTTTCCTTTACTGCAAACCAAACTACAAACTAAACACAGAATTGGCTCTTTTAAGTTTTGGTCGAACAAAACAGTATGTGAAAGAAGAGATAAACCATACACCTTTTTCTAGCTGCTGATGAGAAAGGGAGGGAGGGAGGGAGAGAGAGATCTCAAAAGGGTCAGTGTGATAAACAAAAGGTATGTAAAGCAGGTTAGTAACATTAATATATTGTTTAACACATTGCAGTCCTCATACAGATATATTACTTGGTTTCTGCTTGCCACAGGTCAAGTGTATCTGTCTTGCATTCTGTTGGATTTATTAAAATAAATGACATAAGTGAAGATTGCCTGTTAATCATGATACACTGGTCCCAGTTTCTAGTCTTTGATTCCCTTTCCTTTTCCAGAATCATCATTAAATCATTGGGTGGGTTATTTAATGGCTCCAGAAGCCAATTCTTTGCCTGCTGTGCTCTGTTTAGACTAGCTTGTTAATCAATTCCTTGCAAACTGAACCAAGTTAATGGGCTCTTCCTCATGGCTCATTTAAAATGTTATTCACCCAGCAGAAAATTATATCAGCAGCATAAGAACAGCTGCCCATGTAGCCAACCCTACTTTGCTCTAGGCTTGTGACTGGCAAGATGGTGTCTTCATTTATTGCATGCTGGACATGCTATAGGGTTGGCAGATTCTCTTGTTCCCCTTCCCTCCTACTAAACTTCACATGTAGAGGGAAAAAATTCCATCCAATGCTACCCTCAACATGGGATGACACTGGAGGGAGATACATTTTGATAGATGGTTAGATTGGTGGATTTAGCCAGCTGTCAAAATTCAAACAAGATTGGTGACAAGTGACCAGAGGCCTGCATGGAAAAGAACTATTTTGTTACACAATGGCGATGTGCATCCTTTGTCTGTCTGAGACTGTTATCGGGATTACTAATACAAACAAGTTTGTCATTATTTCAGGGTATTAAAGTCATGTTCAAAAGCAATGATAGGTGATACAAGTGAGGTCTGGGCAGAGGAAAGGGTAGAGGCTTCTTGCACTGTTTCACCCAATATTCCCATGTACATCTCCTCTGCTAAATCAAGAAATTTTTAAACCAAATGCCAAACCCTTAGCAATTGATCAATGATGATGTTGGGGGTGTTGCAACAGTCAAGCAAGAGGGATAGTAAGCTTGTACATCCTCACCCAGTTGACTCTCTGGAAGAGAATTTCTTGAACCTATATTGAAAGGAATAGTGAACGACTACATAGAGGGGTGTCTGTTTGTGTGTGTATATTTGTGTTTAAATATAATCTCTTCATGCCAGAATTGAAAGTTGTGTTTATGGGATAGATATATGTATGGTGCTTTCTTGATCGTTTCACTGTTTACCTTTTGTATTTTTGAATTCTGTTTACTTTAGCAATGCTGCTACAAAATGTAACAACATGGAGGAGGAAAAAACATTAGAATGGTCAATGAAGTGCAGTACAGTGACCCACAGCAAAGTGCCAATTTTGTTGCCTGATTAAGCAATACAGAAGTTGAAGAATAAGTTAAGGCTGCTTCAGATGAAAGCAGAAAATTAGATGGGGATGCCTGGGCCATGGTTAGTACAGTGGGGAAAGGCTCAATGAGGAGATGAAAAAAACAAGGAATAAAGATGCTGCAGTGGAAATAGGAAATAAGAGTCAGATTTTCAGCGATGACTTTATAGCTGACACACTATATATAATTTATGTAGTTCTTTTCATGTGGAGAATGCACAGCTAGATTTAAATCAGTTGAACATCCTTTTCAGGTCCATATCAATGTTGTCCTCAGCTTTTGTAACAACCAACCCTTGCAAAGTTGCTTCAATTGTTGTTAGAAGGCTACATCTCTCAAGATTTTGGTAATCTCATTGTGAGTTTCTTTGGCAAGTCTTGCATGAATTGCAGAGTTTTCTTATGATTTCATATGAGCTCACTGAAATCTTAAGATTTGGTGATCTAGAAACATTCTGGCCTTTCCTTTGGATTTTGAAAATATGCCATGTTTAATTTGATGATGACACTCATCATTTTTTGGGGTGGTGGTGGACATAATTGGAGGAAAAGAGGTAAAGGGAGACAGAGCTCTTTCCTTTCTTCAAATCATGCATTAACAGATATTGTAAAACCAGCGGGAAACTATCACCACTTACCATCAACATCTCACTAGTAAGGGAATTTACAAGGTCTGTGACAGATGAACGGGGCTCTGTTTTGTGATCAGTATCCTCATGTTGGGTCTGACCTGGCACTGGTGTTGTGTTGACAGCTTTCCCTCCAGATGGTAATCTGTGGGAGAGAAGGGAAACCTTTACATATGTTTTGAATATAATAAAACCTCCATATTTGAAATAGGAAGAAAAAATATATATTATGGTAGATCCATTCAACAGTAGAAAAGAAACAAAAATTATGCAGTATTACCATTTAAACATCTGGTATACAGTTTTGAATTTATCATGATCTCTTTCGTTTGTGGCTCATCTTTTTCTGATATATGCCACTAAGTGGTATTGCTTAGTTTTTCCTAGTAATGATTACTAATGAGGAGGATGATAAAAAATGACATATTGTTTTCAGATTTCTATTCTGGTTTTTCTCCAGGAGTTCAAAGTAATTTACATGTAGATCTCCCTTCAAATTATCACTATACCCAAAACTCTGGTCAGATTTTAAGATGAATGAAAGTGCTGGTTCAAAGTCAACTTGTGATGTTTCCTGGTGAACTTGAATCTGGATCTCTTTGATTCTAGTCCAGCACTTTAACCACTATACCACATTGGCTCTCATTATCTCATGAGGCTGAGCCAGATTATGAATGCTGATTGGATTTGCTGTAGAGCTTGCTGCCATTTCCCTTCCTACCTCACAGGCCATTAACCTTCTCCAAACACAAAATTCCCTCTGTCAAAGAGAGAAGTGCTTTTGTTTACTTTCCTTGACAGGCAATTTCTGAGATGACGTACTGCCAGATGGTTTCTCAGCCAGTATACACAGAGTACCTAGGGAACCTGAGTGCTGGGTGACAAAGAGATATCTCACAGGGCCTTAGAAAAGGAGCAGAATCAAAAAGCTAGGATAGATTGTCTGTGACAGATCATCTCTCTAGTCAAAAACATGACACAACCTGAGCTAAACCACTCCACTGTAGCCTACTTTTTGCCAGATGAATCAAGCTGTTGCAGTATTATCTTATTATCCACTGATTATGCCCCACTGAGCTGTATCAATGATAACATATGTAGCAACTGCCTTCCAGCTTAATTCTTTTGCAGCAGAAAGGGAAGTTGCTAACCAAAAGTATCTTGGCAAGTTCTGGCTTCCTTTGTGTCTTTACAACAGCATAGCTATGGACTCTCAAGTTGAGCTGAGAAGTAACATCTATAGCAATACATTTAGGCTTATATACCACTTTACAGCCCTCTTGAAGCAGTTTACAGAGTTAACATATTGCCCCCAGCAATTTGGGTCCTCATTTTACCCACCTTGGAAGGATGGAAGGCTGAATCAACCTTGAGCCTGGTGAGATATGAACTGCCAAATTACAGGCAGCCGGCAGTCAGCAGAAATAGCTTGCAATACTACACTCTAATCACTGTGCCATTGTGGCTCATAGTTCAGATAAGAACTAATTTCCCCTGTTAATAAAACATTCAATATGGATCTCCATATAACATGACTTATTCCATATGTCCAACACACCTTGTCTGAATTATAGATTCACCAAATCATATTTAAAACCTAGCCTCCTTCTGCTTCCTACCAGGGGATTCAAGCATGAAGTATGTTTCTCATTGGGTTTTGTTTTAATCAGTGGTCATCTCCTCCTGATAAACTTAGCAAACTTAAAAGAATCTTAATGTTTTCAGTTAGTCAGGATGGGATATTATTACACCTGGCATAAGAAAGTTTGGATTTTAGGATAGAGAAGTGAGATAGGAATAAGAGAGGAATTGGTGGGCATTAGAATGTGAAAAGGCATCTATAGGGGAGAAATATAAATATCTCATTGTCTGAAAAACTATTTGGGGCAATGGATGCAGAATAAGAGAGCTGGTGATAATTTCCAGAGATTGGACATTTAACAAAGACATATCAAGATCCACATATGATACACGAAGACATGGAAGAGAATTTATTTTTTTGGATAAGTCGAAGAACAAATGCAGTATTTAGTGCCCAGTTAAACAAATAATTTTCATCTTGAGTTTAAATACATTTTACGTTTAAAGGTAGAAAGCTAGAAAACCTGTCCTCTTCCACTCCAATTTTTCTGAGCATGAGGAAAATACTGAACACTGAACAAATCTAGGGTAGATGTTCTTTGTTTGAAATGTTAAATTTTGAATTGGAAGGACCTGCAGTATGTGTTACTTGGCTATAAACCTGCTCTTTCGAAGGCCCCTTGTGTGAATTTTATGGAAGAGTTTTATATTTTAAAAATATTTATAGCACTCCCATAATCCACAGTTATTACTGTGTACATTTGTGAAGCTCTATATATTTCCTCAGAGACAGGGAAAGTGCATCACAGAATGGTAGTATTTCTCTTCACTAGCCCCCATGATTGGAAGGAGCAAAATGTTAAAGAAATCCTTCTGTGTTGGTTGCCAGAACTACAGCAAGTCTATTCCTATAGTGCATGGGAAGCGCTGGGCCCTGAATGTTAACCAAGGAAAAAAGGGTCACCCATCATAAAACCTAGTGACTGGTGCTGGGAGGAAAATAGGAATGCCACTTTCAATTTCTGAAGCCACAGCTGATCATTAAAAACATCAGAAGGAGAGTTTTAAAAAGCAATGGCTTTTGTTACTCTAACATATGACAATAAATATATCTAGCATAATCAAGAAATAACTACTCACAGGGCTGAATGTGCCCAAGAATTGCTCCATAGGTTTTGTAGGTTTTGTCTGTCTATTCAGGGAAAAATTCTTTAAAAAATCATCAGAACATATATCAACCTTGAGGATGATGGGGTTATTTTTTTCCATCTAAGCCAACTGCACTTGCTCTGATGGGATGCAACTTTCAGCATCCAGCAGAGCCTTTCCCACCATTTCCTACTGGGGCCTTCCATATAGAAGCCATGTACGCAGCTCTATTCCTGAGCTTCAGTCTTATGTTATAAGAATACATCCTGGGGGCTCTTCCTGTGTGTTATGAAAGGAGTTCCAAAAAGAGCAGGTCATCCAACGCAGAGAAGGGCTTGTTGAACAGGAAACCTAAAGCCCACTGTTTTCAACCATAACACCAGGCTTAAATCTTGTCAGGCAGAAGAGGCTCACTGAAGTTGTCAATAAGATACATAAAAAGAACTGAAGAAACATATATAGACAAAGTATTCAGTGACAGACAAATAATATCAGACAGATGCTCAGGGAGAAAACTTCCAAGACTATGATGAGATATGAATCTCTTTCGATGTAACACAAAATGTCAGATGCACCATGGAACTGTTGCAATGGCTTATCACATGCACATCTGTAGATATCCAAACATGCAGACATATCTCTCACACACTCATCCTTCAGGAATCAAAAATACTCCTATCAAGAAATAGAGCAATAAACAAATAACATTCAGGGACAGGTTCAAGCTTGTTAGACATATGCAGAAGGACAGACCAAGCCATAGGAAATTTCAGATAGAAAGGTTACACTCTGAGACAGATTGGATACATGCAAAGAACTAGACATGCTGCCAGTGTATACCTGGAATAGAGACCAGCACATGCACACACAGATAAAAAGAGACTGAAATAGCTGAAGAAGAAGAAAAGGTTAAAAATAAATGTGTGTATGGGTGTGTGTAGAGAAAGTGTAAGCATATGCATGAGATCAGTTGTCAGAAGTTATGACAAATCCAAAGTTATTTTTGCAACCCCGCGATACTGAATCAGCTGCAAAGCTGCCTGGGAGTTCATGAATGCTGCAGAGTCACAAGAAAAGTAAAGAGACACAAAAAAGCTAAAAAGGAAAAAGGTCTTCTATTACAGGATCGGCATGGTGTTTCCTGATAGAACAGAAATAGAGTGGAAGAAGTGGGTAAGACAGAGGAACACACGCACACTCACAAACATTAGGAAGGGAAAAATATCACACTCACAGGACAAGGCACCGGACTGGTGTTGCCAAAACTGACAATGGAGGAAAGACCAGGCAGCAACGATAGAAAGACTAGAAAGAAAAAGAGAAAGTGCCAGAAGGAGATATTATAGAGGACGTGCGGGGAGACACACACACACACACACACACACACACACACAGGACATGAGAAATTCATAGGCTCACTGCAAACAATATCAGTGGAGACAGGCCGAAGTCAGATGTGGCTGGAGCGAAGCCAGAACCTTCCCAGCAGGCAACCCCCCCCCCCCCCCGCATCACAAGGCTTGTTGCAACCCCAGGGCAAGATCAGCATTCCAAGGGCCAAGCAGACAGAGAAGAGGAAGGGGTGCAAGGCACAAAAGTGAAGAGAGATGCAGGGGAAGGAGCACAGAGGAGTGAAAGCAGCATGGTGTGTGAAGGGAAGTAAAGAACAAACTAAACACAGCTGGAAAGGGAACAAATAGAGACATATTTCCATGAAACAGGCAGGAAAGAGAACAGAGGGCTTGAAACTGATATCCCATTCCAATATTATCATGGTTGGTAATATTTGTCCAGTCCATAAGGACTCCATTACAGAAGGCTGCAATTTGCTAATTACATCAGTCTCTTCTACATATCAGTATCTAGAGGGAAGGGGGACATGGGTTAAGGACGGACATAATTAGCATGGCCTAATTTTGTTCATTTCTGAGGGTATTCTCAGGACAATGTGGGCTGAGTAATGTTTGGCCAGCAGGTTTACTGCACATATGGTACTCGTGATGAAAAAATCTCACAGGAAACCAAGGTCAAAGGAAAAGAATAACCAAATGATTTTTGATTCAGATTATCTGATTGTATGAAATTTGCTTCCCATTGTATGGGATTTGCTTCAAGTATTTGAAGCCTCTAAGATATGTCAGGGTATGGCTTCTAATTCTCTCTTACACCAAAGTTATAAGATCTCTGCATCTTTGGTTTAGAAGACACATACCCTGCTTGTCCTGACCTATCCCAAAATTTCCAGAAGGTAACATTTGCATTTAATCTGACATTGTGAATATTTTCCAGACGAAACTGAAAACACAAGCTTTACTTTTTAAAAATAAGATCATGCAAGATCCTGCCAAGGCATATCTAGAGCCCTTTTATAAAAAGTCTACTGTTCATGCCTGATGTTAGGTATTCTTGTTCCTGCTAAAGATGAATTAACACGAAATACAAAGTGTGTACACTGTTTGAGAGGAATGTTTGAGAGGAAGCAACTGTTTGAGAGGAATGTATCTAAACATTTAACCCATAATTATGGCAAAATGGATGAATTTACTTATTAGCCATCTGTAACCCAGTTTTCAAATTACACAATGATATAGAAATTATTAAATGGGTCTTTGCTGTTACTTTGCTTAAATAATAGTGATAAATAAATAAATGGGTGCATGCTGAAGCTATCGTAAGTTATTTCATAAATAAAATGTTGAGTTTTAAAAGAGGAATAAATATTAAAATATGGCCTTATAGAGATACCTGACGATTATGCAGTGAATAGAAGGGCCTTCTTTTCTCAAAGGAATACTGGCCTTCTGAAGTTGCTATTTGTCTAAGAGGAATGCTGTTATGAATGTAAGTATCAACTTTCCTTCAGCTTGCAGCAAAAAAGACTTTTCATCAAACAATAAGAGAAAGCTTGGGGAGCATGGTATCTTCTCCCTCTGTCCTGATCTGATTAGGGCCCACTGCAATGGCTTTCTTTTTGCTTTGTTTTATAAATACAAAAAAAATAATAATACACAAATGTGATTTGTGAATGAATGTGGGCCCAAGGTTACACAATTAAGTAAATTATTAAGACTTCTAAACTTAGAATGCCTCGCACAAGTGTTATCCAGTGTTATAAAACTGGAACTGGTCTTTATAACCAGTTCTAGAAAGATACCCTTCACCAGCTATTGCTTATTAACTGCACAACAAAGGGTACTTTCACTGTTAAGCTTATCGAGTTAATGCAAGAGATGCATTATGGAATGAACATGAGCCAATGCAGGTTATTTCCTCAGAGCACTGCAATGATTTGAGAGATTGCTCACCTACTACTACTTATACACTGAAAAAAGCCATGTGAAGCATGGACATGGACCATCAAATGGGAAGTGGGAAAATATTTAATGAAACAGTGCCTCAACACAGTTAAAAATAACCGGTAGGTGAGAAATGATGCCAGTAAATTAATTTATTGATTTTATGAAATCTGCTCCTTTATACCATTTCACGCTCATGTGAGAACTATAGAATGTCCAATTGGCCATTCTAACTATGACAATGTTGTACCTCAATTTGGAGCTAGAATTTATTTATCTTAATGGATTTCATTATAATGGTAATTCATTATGAAGATGGCCTAAGTTTCTCTATAGTTTACTCCAGCAAGACTACCTTTAAAAAAAACATTTTCTTTGCCACATCTGTAAACAGTATATTTTAGTTGGGCAGGTTACTGAGAAGAATTCTCCATGAAGAATTCTCAGCACCATGGCTAAAGAAAACTTGCTGTCCCCCTAAAATCTAAGTTAATTTTCAAGAAATTTCATTCTGATGATAACAAGTCATGGCTGTTGACAGGCAACAGATATCAGCTTATCTCTTTATTCTTCAGACCTATTGCTCTTTTTCAGACATTTATACCTCTCTATTTTTACAACAAACTTACTGACCTTGAACTAATTTTATGAAGTAAAAACAACTCACTTCATTTTTAGTTAAATCTTGGCAGATAATAGACAAAAATACTGTCCCATTTATTCTGATAAATATATTTGGAAGCAATTGCTAGAACATTCAGTAGAAATGCAGTCTTCAGTCAAGGAAATACAGAATTCCACTTTACTTGTGGATTTATATGCAATCATCACATGAAACGTATTTGTCTCAAGACTAGTCTTAAACCCAGGAACTGAGATTTTTTTTTCCTCTTCAGTGTGTGTGTGTGTGTGTGTTAGTAAGAGAGAGTTAAAGAAACACTTGTAGTGGGTCATATACTCTGTGTTCATATATTTTCAGGGATATAAGTGAAAGGACTATATGAAATTGGAGAAATGTATTAGGATTTATGTGAATTAAGTACGCAATATACATTTGGGGGAAAAATAGCCATGAGATTCCAGTGATTTTCCTAGAGAAACTCAGCAACCAGCAGGGGAACAAGGATGCCAGCAGGATGGTCTTAAGAGTGGCTCAGTTGAGAATTTTTATTTCCAGAACCAGCCTTCCATTCTTTCGTTGGGCTAGGATGGAAGGCTCTCTTTCCTCTTGCTGGTTCTTGCAGCTGGAAGCCTCTGTCTCCTACTCATACCTCTTGTCCCCCTGAGAATTCTGGTTCTGCTGGTTCCCAGTAGTTTGTAGATCAGGTATATTGGCAAAGTCGTCCTGTTCTGAGAGCCCCAAAACAAGGGATAGCACCACCATACGGCCTTCCCTGTCCAGAGGTGATCCATCCAGGGGAGTGAAGAGGCCCCAGATTCAGTGAGCAGGATGCAGGTAAAGGAGGCAGACAGGAAAGAGAAAAAAGAACAAAGCATAAGACAAGAAACTAGAAGGAACACAAATATTATAAAAGTACAATGAAAAGGAGACTATAATATGTAACTACTGTTCCCAGAATACACATTAAATTCTCAATCTTCTTTGACAAGTTTCAGAGCAAGAATTAACAGAGATTAGAAGATACAAAAGAATTTATTAAGAGGAAGTTGCATAAGACAGAGTCTAGGAAGCAAATTTTTAAGAGAAAAGCATCTTGCTACATTAGCCATTATTTGGCACAGATAAGAAACTTGATCTATTTCCAGAATTGTTGGCTCATTTATTATTTTTACTCAATAGATTTATATTCTGTGCTCAAATAATATTTATGGTATTCTCTTCTTCATATTTTTTCTCCCCAATAATCTGGTGAAGTAATTTGGACTGAGAGAATTATTGGTCTAAGCCATTCAGTTAGGTACCACAGATGAAAATGGATTTGGATACCACTGATTGCTGATGGCAGTTTGAAACAATTGTGTTGCACAAATAACTGCACATGTTGCAGGATATTTTACAAAATTGTAGCTTGCTAAACAGTTATTAAGCAGTGCTAGATATTTTGGCATTATCAACAATGATTATTTTGTGCCACCCAGAGTCACTTCTCATGAGATGGGTGGCTATAAAAATTTGACAGATAAATAAATAATAGCTGGAGACTAGGTGAAGTCATTGGAATTTAGTTATTGCAACTACTCTGGGGTCAATAGCAATGAAGTGCATTGGCAATTACTGCTACAATTAAAACTGTTTATTGTCCGGGGCTAGAATTTCATGTTTCCATCTTTTGCAGTGGAGAATATTACTGAGATCCTTGCATATATTTAATCTTCTCATGGTCAAACCGAAAATCACAGTAAAGGATGTTATGGTCATCTGAAATCTCAACCAGAAAACAGAGGTTTTCCACTTCGATATATAGGTCTTGTAAATTTATGTCCAATGTGATTTTAAAGCTGATTCTGAACTTTTAGAGAACTCCGGGCATTTTGTTCTGTTTGGCCTTTTCTTGGCCAGTAGCTGCATTATTACCCCATTATACAAAAAGACAGTGGTGCATCAAAAAACAATGCTGTGACTGCAGATTCAGTGTTGTTCATATATCAAATATGAGGTGTCTGCTCGCTGTCATCTGGGCTACTCTGTTTGTCACTCCTTGTGAGACCTTCCACATAGCTGAATTCAGAATGGGTCAAACCATTCCGGTAACTAAAAGAGATTCTGAGTAGGAATTCTGTAATAAAATCTGGAACTGTCTGATCTGCAATGTACCAAAGACCAAATAAATGTCTGTGAAAGGACATAGAACTAGAAAAGAGAACAATTAGGATAGGCTAAATGTCATGGGGTATTCAAATACATTACAACTGGCCATCATCCTCTGTTCTTTCCTCTTTATCTGAGTTTCAAAGAAGTTTAATAAACAGATAATGATACAGTTTTGGAGATGAATCAACAAAGAAGTAGGATCTTTGTTCAGCATGATCTTGCTGTGGCTTGGCTCAAATCTTGTGGCCAGCTTAAAATAAAACCCAGAGCAAAGTCTAAGCCTGTGAGTGTCATATTGGTCTGTTTGTTCTTTAAATAATAAAGGACTTCCACAGAAACTTCAATAGTGAGAGAAGTAATCTATGGCAATACAATTAGAAGTAATGCTAAAATACTTGTTTAAGTGACATGTTATGCTATGAATTGGCTATTTTTTGATATTTTATTTATCATTTCTTTTACATCCCTTCCTTATTCTGGATCACAAGCCTATCTGGGAAATTTAGTTTTGAGTAATAAGGCTCCTGTTATGTGCTTTATTTAATAGAAAGTTTCATGGACAATGAGCACAGTAAGAGTATATCAATATTTTATAACATCAATAATATTTTGCACAGGCTGAGATTATGAACTAGACCATACCATCAGGAAAATGCTACCAAAATTAGCCACAAATTATCTTCAGCCCAATTTCATACAGATGCATTGCTGAGAATGGACATTTGGGACTTGCACTAAAATTTTGCAGTGGAATCCCATGTCATAAGAAGGATGCTTCTGCTTTATGACTCCAGCCTATCTCAAGAAGGGGGAAAAGATGAAGCTTTATATCCATCTTTTGGAAATGTCCCAAATTCTGAGCTTGCTGGAGTAGGAAAAATGTTTTTGTGGGTTTGATCCAAGAATACCTTTCTAATATGTAGCAACATTGAACATTGCCATAATAAACCTTGAACTCTCATTCTAGGTCGGTTAGGGAATGTAAATTTTACTTTCCCAAAGTTTGGCAAGCATCACCTCCTCAGAATGAGAAGCCACATTTGCAAATGTCAACATACATTTCTCAGAAATGATTGTGTAACTCTTGTTTTTTTGGGGGGAATGGGAAACTCTTCAAATAGCATCAATCTATTTAAAATTTCAGTAAAAACTTTAAAAAGTGGTTTATTTCTCTTCCGTCATTTGGTAGGAAGATATACGAAGCCTAGAAATTCTGAAGGGAGCTTTGTTTGGAACAGAGATGAAGCTGGCAATTCCCAAAATAGCTAGAGGTAAAGCAATCCATTTTCTGAAGCAAGATTGGGGGCACATTTTTGTTTTGATTCTTAGACTGATTTACCATATGTTTGATGAGATATACATTCAGGAGAGTTCAGTCTGGCAGCCATTTTAAAAATTAATGAAATAAGAAGAGTCTGCAGCTAGATGACTGAGATAGTTCATAATATCTAAAAGAACATCTCTGCCATTGTTAGTTGTCTATCGGAAAATGAAAAATTTCTATATGTATTTTATGCCATCCTAACTCCTCTTTCAATCTTCCCCATGTTTCTGAGACTTTTTCAGGCTGTTCTATAAAACGATTCTGTATCTTACATCTACATAGAAGGAAGCAAGGAGAAACTGTAGTTCAGGAGATAGGAAAGACCTTAACTCTACACTTGTCCTTCAGAATACTTATAATGAGATATTCACACATAAAAATGTCATGGTCACCTTTTTCTATCTTCAGGAGCCTTCTATGTACTTCACAATCCACAGTGATACAAAGGCTAAAGTGCTTGTTCTCACTTCCAATAACAGCCAAAGACAATCACAGACTCCCAGACCCTTAGTTTCTGTGTACCTCACTTACACAACTGCAGTTTAAAATATGTCATCTCACAAGCCCAGTCACATTGTTTTAATTAATGATTATTTTTAATTCACAAATATATATGGCTCTGCATATCTTCTGAATCCCGAGTTTGAAAAACCAGGACTTAATTTGAGGAACTTGTCTTGCTTCCAAACAGAGCTGTTAGGTTAACTGTCGGGACTGCAACAAATAATTGTAGGAATGCTTTTTGAAATAAAGAGTTATAAAAAAGTTTTATGATTTTTAAAGGAGAAGACGAGTTCCATGCCATAGGTTTAGCCATTTTGGCTCCTGAATCCCTCAAAATGGGAAGTGTTTCTGATTGTCTTGAGAGTGTGGGTGAGGTTCAAAAAGGAGCAGCATTAAGTCTCTGCTTTGGTATGTCTTTTAACAGTTGGGGTAATCAGAAATGTATACAATATTCCAAATGTGGGCACACCATAGAGCCGTACAAAAGCAATGCAATATTGGCACTTTTATTTCTAAGCCCTTCTCTAATGATTTCTAACATGAAATCTATATTTTTCATAGACACCTTATACTGAATTAGCATTTTCATTGGGCTTTCCACTATTAATGACCCCAACTTCTTTTTCCTGATGACAGAGTACTCAGACTCTGTCAGTATATAGGTGAATCTATGGGGTTTTGCCTCAATGAAGTTAAATGGAATTGTATTTGCCATTTGGCTAACCATACACCCAGTTGTCAGAGACCCTTCTGAAGCTCTTTGCAATCATTTTGGTTTTTGTCACTTTGAATAAATTTTAGAGGAGTGTTGGACTAAAACCTACTCAATCCAGCATTCTGTTCTCATATTGCCTGAAAAACAAAGAGCAAAGTTGCACAGATGATAGCTATCACATGGAAAGTTTGGGCAGTATGAACTGACCATAATGTGTACGCTGGATCTTAGTAATGTCTTGATTTATTTCATTCCTAACATCAACTTCCCTGAGGAACCCAGGGACTAACTTAGCCTAAACATATCTTTTCCTTGGAATTATCATCTAACCTTTAGCTTTATTTCATTTATTCCAATTACAAGCATAATAATGATACAAAATATTTATAGAGAATAGATCAGCCTTTCCTAAACAGACTTCCTTAGATATCTTAGACCTCAAGGCTCATAACTTTCAGCAACTGTGTTAATTAGGGTCCATCACACTGGGAAGACATTAGATTAATGGCATAGAAATTGAGACATTGGAAGCACACTTTCTTTCACAACCACAATATTTGTTCTGTAGAATTGACAGGTTGAGAAGTTGGGAGAAAGAGAAAGTCTAGTTATGTAGACATTGCCCCAAAGATCATCCTCTCTGAAAACAGTTTTATGAATTATTGTTTTATTGTACTAACACTACTGTCATGACATACTCTGATATATTCTTAGCTTTCTGTTTATCCACTTCATCACAGGGAATGGAAAAGATACCAGTTTTTCCACCCAAGATATGTCAGAATAGAGGATTCTTTGGTATTCATGTATGAACTTTTAATTGTGCCTGATGGATTCATGACCAAGGACATCTAAAATTCTGCATGGTTAAGCAACAGGCGGAGAGAGTTTGGGGATGAATCACATTCAGTACAACTTAAATTTTCAGGTGGTGTCTCCCACATACAATGTATAAACTACTGATCTATGATTCTGCTTTTACAGATTTCTGTAATAAGAATGTTAGGATTGATTTATTCATTCTTTGAAATCATCTCAAACTAAGGGTTTGCTACTTACAGTTTACTGACTAAGTGGGAAAACATTTTACCTTTACAGAATCTGCTAATACTTGGAACAAGTCCTACTTTCCTTGCAAGGTTTATTCTATTGTTCCTACTAAATTAAAAGCCAGAAGATGTTCCTATTCCAGATGGAAATAGTATTGTCAATGTTTGAAAATTAATGCCTCATTATATATTTCTGATACTATGGCTGATTTGAACTAATTTTATTCAGATATTATGGATAGTAATGCAGCCATCATGGTTATGACCCCAATATATAGTCACAAGCAAAATGACTAGGAATTTAGACAATCTTTAAGATTGGCAGTGGTGGATCTTCTAGGTATATTCAGCTTTCAGCACTGAACTGTGCAGTAATTGGAAAATATATTTTCAGTGGAACATTATGTGATGCAATCCTTAATAAACTTTCATAATAAGTTTAGATCATATGTTAATTTTTTAAAAAATACATTGGGAATTCAGTCAGCTTTTGTTGATTGATCCTGAAGGCTTTTCTACTTAATGACTTTATTCCATGGATTTGTTTTTGTTTTTCCTGTCTTGTGTTTTAAACCTCTAAGTTTTTTACTGCTGTTTTTTATTATTATTAGAATCTTATTAAATAGAATATGTTACCACTAACTACAATATTGTTAGCTGCATAAGAGGCTCCAGAAATTAAAGGTGAACTGACTTTTAAGGATTTACTGCTTGATCCTGCATCCACTGCAAAAGTTGAAAAAGTTTGGCAGCAGAGAAATAGCAAGTTCAGTATTCATTGTGTGTGAATATAAACCATATCATGTAAATCATGTAAAGTTCATATTTAGTTCTCAGTGCCTGTTCTTCTCAGTTACTAATTACTACATTTACTACCATATGGGGACAGATTGTATTTTGTTTCAAATGAATTATACACCATGTGATATAGACTCCTGAAAGACAATGAAGAATTAAAGTTTTGGAGTTTGAAAACTTTCCACAGGACTTGAATCCTTCTCTCTGCATATTCCCTTATATATTTATACTATGTGATTTTTGAATATTCTCAGTTGGAATAGGCGATACATGGCTTCTCAAAGACTGTTAATCTGCACTTCTTATCTTTTCATATTTGGCTGGATTGATTAGGAAAGATGGGTCTTGGAGATAACAGCATCTGGGGTATAGGTATATCTTATAAATGCAGAGGGGAAAGAAGGCAAATGGAAATACAAAGGCAAATCTCACCAGGATCTATCTGTATTCCACTAAAAAAAAATTGCTTTAGCAAACTGCTCACTGTTTCTTGGCTTTAGAATAAAGCCTACCAAGTATTCATTGACAACAGCAAGAACTGAGAAGACCAAGAAAATATCTGCTGTCATTAAATTAAACCCGGTTCTTTGCCAGCCACCATGCAGTGATATCCACCTATTCATATGACAATGTCATTTTTCAGCTGTACATCCTTCAGGTGAAGCATGGCACATTCAGAACAGCAATTCATTTGCTGATCTCATTCTATGAGTACACTATCTTTTCCAGTTCAAAGTATGCCAGTTGGCAAGTGTATTTTATTTTAAAATACAGAATTTAGAAAATGAACCTCACTCAACTTAAAGGGAAACAGGTAACAACGAAGAGGGGAAACTATTTTGACATTCTTATTAATCTTTCCTCAGATGTCCTGCATTGCATAAAAATTAGCACTGAGATTGACAATGGCAAGGAAGGAGAATCTCCATAGAGATTCAATTTGCCCATCTAGCTGGAACTATTTATTATTACCATCATATAATACAATATACAACGTGTGCATTCAGATCAAGACTGGCCAATAGTTAAATGGTCTAATGCTCTCCTAGGCTGCATTAAGTTTGATAGGTACTGATCAAAGGGAGTACACAATTGTACCTGCCCACTTCTATGTCTGATAACAAGATTAAGTGTTTGTCATTAGCATTAGATGAGATCCATTCTTTTATGGGTGTTTAAGTAAAGTTTTCTCGATAACTTTCATTAAATTATTATAAAGATTATTTTGTTCCTGGGTGCTCCCAACTTCCTTGCTAAATTTAGTGAAATAAGTTGTTGTTATAACTAATCAACTAATCTAAAGAGAAACTATAACTAATCTAAAGAGAAAAATGAGAGATTGGATAACATTTAGGACCAGTTTTTTTTAAAGAGGAAAAAAAAAACACCCAAAGCAAGGGAAGAGCTGGGTCTCTGGCTCTGTTTGAGATTCATTTGTGATATTCTTGTGAAATAATGGATTAATTAGCTTTTCTCTTGTCCATTTATATCAGAGGTGCCAAAGTTGAGGTGTCCCATTGTCGTCACGAAACATATTGCAACTTTTTCCCTGCTTCACTAAAATGGGAGGGCGTGGCCAGTGCATGATGCATCTGACCCATCGGCTGCAACTTTGACACCCCTGATTTATGTTGAAAAGTTGTTTGTTGTTTATACCACAGATTTTATACCTGCCACCAGGGGTGGGAGTCAAATTTTCTAACAACTGGTTCTGTGGCCATGGCTAGGTGGGTGTGGCTAGGTGCATGTGACCATGGGACTGGGTGGGTATGACTTCTTTTTTTGCAGGCCCCCATTTTTTTGGCCTTCTGGGCCTCAGGGAAGCCTCCTGGAGGGGTGTTTTTGCTCTCAGGCTTCCTTGGGGCTCAGGAAGGAAAAAAAACTGAGCACGGGGGGGGGGGGGGAAACACAGCAACCCCCTGCGCTCTGTTTTGGGGCTTCCTACACCTCAGGGAGTCTCCTGGGGGGTGTTTTTGTTCCCAGAAAGCTTCTCCCAGGGCCCAGGAAGGTGAAGCAGTAAGTAAGCAAGGAGAATCCCAGCACAGCTAATCATTAGGAACAGCTGATGGTCGGGAGGGGGAAAAAAAATACCTTAAGGAGTGGACTTGGCGGGGCAATGTTGCGCATGCACAATAAAGACTGATTGGGCGGGGAGGGGCAGGTGGAGAGGGGCGTGGCCAGCCAGTGGCACAAGCCTGTTCTCCAAACTGTGCAGAATCATCACGACCAGTTCTATAGAACCAGTCCGAACTGGTAGAATCTCACCCCTGCCTGGCACACTATTTTTAAGGTTGGATGCAGGGGCACTTTGGATTTAAAACTTTGATTGTTGGTCTATTCTGAACAGGGTTCACCAGAGATCAACACTTGGGTCTGGTGAGTTCTTGGTTTTAGAACTCACCAGACCCAAGTGTTGAATCCCAGAATCGTTGGCTAGATTTAATGGTTGAAAAATATCCCCGACAGTAACAGTGACAAAACACTTCCTCATTGCTGACAAAAAATACCCCCAAACTCTTGCTCAAGTGTCATTGACTCAAATGAGGTTTTTAATCTTCATTCTAATTTTGTAACATATAAGAACTCTTTTAAAAAGGTGCAGCTGTGATCTTTGTCACAATGAATATTTTGCCTGCTGATGTCAGACAGCAAGGCCTTATTATTGCAGCCTCCTTTGGGCCTAGAAAGGATGAATGCATCAGCACTGGATACAAGGAACCCCAAATTTCATTTTAAACATAAACCTAAAGGTATTAGCTTTTCTGCTGTTTGGGCTAGGAGAGTAAGAGTATTAAAAAGCTGTAGCTTCTTGAGAAGGAACATCAATTGGACTAAGCAGCTTGTTCTTATTTAGTGGAAGCTTTTTTCCAATCAATAAGCAAATGATGTTGTGCAGGGAGGACCACAATCCCCCAGAGCTCAAATGAAATTCATCTATAAAACAGGAACCATGTAAATGAAGAGAAAGCTAGAGGCACTTTCTACATAGGGCTTTTGCCTTGTCATTTCGGTTTTGCGATTTGAGATGCTTGGGCAAGACAGGCAGATTCCTATTGTCTATCTCTCAGGCTTTACCTCTCTCAATGCAGCAAAGCCTTTGTAAGGCCATTTCACCATTTCTCTGTAGTCTCAAAATAAAACAGAGGGCCGTTCTGCCATTAATTTAAGTACTGTAGTTGAGTCTTTTAAATAAAGCTCCCCAAGACAACCAGGGAAGGAAGCAAGAATGGAGATGGAACCATCTTTATTTTTTTTGGCCATTTTCTCAATATTTGGAAGGGAAAAGTTGCTTAGGCTCTTCATCTTGGAATTCTCAAAATTGCTGCCTTAAATGATTGCAGGCTTTTCTCTGACAGTTTCTAGATGTTGAGCTGATTTGTTAGTAAGTAAACACACTTGCTCTGTGGATTATATTTTTATGCCACACTCTCTCTATTTCTATTTCTTTCTCTATCTGTAAGACAAGAGAAACAAAAATGAATAATGAATTTGTTCCACAGTTCTTAAAGGCCCTGTCTAGCACTATCTATGATGTTCTTTCAATACCAGACAAACACATTTTTACTTTCCTTGTCCTCTTTAAAGTCATTTTTGGTCACTTCTTCATCTTTTGTTTTCTTTGACATTTCTGCATCATAGTCTTATTATTTGAATGCTGTATTTTATGATATTCTGTATCTTTTACTGTATCTTTATCTTTAGAATTTTTTGTAAACCACCCTGAGTCTTTCTTTCTTTCTTTCTTTCTTTCTTTCTTTCTTTCTTTCTTTCT
>BLBF01000054.1:15969128-15990233 GCA_015471245.1 Laticauda colubrina | reverse complement strand
AATCCTTTGGATAGGACATCTGTTTCTGTTTTGTTGAGTTCTCTGTTAGAAACATTATATATTAATTGTTTTAGGTGTTGTGGTGGGTTGTTGGGGGTTTTCTTGTCATTTTTTTAGTTTCTTTGAGAGTTTTTCATTTTTGTAAGTGGTTTCAGTTTCAGCTCTACAAGTTGTAAGTTGTTTTATCTGATCCCAAAGTAGAGGGTGGATTTTGCTGCTCAATTCCTATACCATTCCTAGATGTACTAATCTACAAAAGAACAGATGGCACACTGGGACACACCATATACCAGAAGAAAACACACACCAACCGCTACCTCAATGCCCAATCCCACCACCACCCAGCACAGATAAATTCCATGGCGAAAACACTAATTACCAGAACCAAATGCCTGGCAGATAAGACACATATAAAGACTGAACTATGCACCCTGACTGAAATATTGACAGCCAATGGCTTCCAAAAAAACAAAATCACCAACTTGATCCACAAAAACACACCAAGACATAACAGAGACCTAGAAGACCAACAGACCTATGGAACAGCTGTCTTGCCCTACATAAGAGGTACTACAGATAAAATCAGTAAGATACTACACAGGCATCACATCAAGACTGCCTTCAAAACAGACAAAAAAATCGCAGCCATCCTTAGAAACCCCAAAGACAAAATTGACCTGGAAAACCAAGGCATATACGAAGTTCCCTGTACATCATGCCCAGCCACATACATTGGACAGACCAATAGAAGAATAAGTACCCGTCTAGAGGAACACAAAAATGCAGTAAAAAAGCTGGAACACACCTCCTCACTAGTCCAAAACATGAAAATCACAGGTCACAACATCAACTTCAATGGCACTAAAACCCTAGCCACTATAGAAAACCCCAACCACAGAATCATCAGAGAAGCCATAGAGATTGAAAAAAGACCTGAAAGCATGAATAGAAGAGATGATTCCAGCAGACTGTCAATCATTTGGAAGCCTGCACTCTCAAATAGAAAGATCTCCACACCACAAAACAGACAACAACTGAGCACAAACAGACTCCCTCTGATGCCTCCAACTCAAACACCCCCCCACCAGGCACCCAGATGAAACCTAGCTTCCTAATGGATAGCAGCCGTCCTTTCACACGAAGCCAAGCTGCACTGAAGGCCTCCAACACAGGAACAGAGTGTTGCCAGCCAATCAAAGCCACAAAACAGACAGAAGAAACCGGAAACACCAATCAATCAAACTCCAAGTCCAATGAACACAGACATAGACTCTTAGCCAATCAGAATAGACCAGCCTCAAATTTGAAACCAGAAGCTGTGAGACCCACATCCATACAGAAGCCTGATGATGACAGATGAGATTCTGCTGAAACGTTGCTACAACTTTAACAGCACTACAATGACGTGGGATAATACCCGAGGGAAGCTGAACAGCACACACACACACACACACATATATATGAATGATTGATTGATTGATTGATTTACTCCACAAAAAGTGCTATATGATCAAAAACCCTTTATGTCTGGGACTAAATTTCTGGAAAATATGAATATAGTGCTTTTGTATTCATTTACACCTTGGATAAATACTCTCTTCCCAAATATTCATTTACATTTTTGGCATGATAATAAATGGTGACAGAATAGAGGGAACCTGTTTTTGTTTTGCTTTGAAATAGGTAGAATAGAGTCCTGGAAGATATCACAAACCCAAACGTTTTTAAAGACATATCTAACAAAGTAAGAGTTCCATGTGTATTCTGGATAAGCGGAAGGCCAGCAATTGATGGTACACTCCAGAGTGAATGATTCTGTGGGCATGTATCCCTTAGGACAAATCTTTGCTTCCTGTTATGGAGATGATAAAATATTCTATCATAGGAATAAGAACTCTTCCAATGTCATGTAATCAGTCCAAGCCACTTCTGATAGTAATCTGTATTTTTGATGATATTACTTTGTTTGGATACCATGAGCTTGCAGTTGAGAATAGAACAGGAAACAGCATTAGGAAACAATTTCCCTCAAACATTCCCATATTCATTAACATATACAAAGCCATTTCTTGAAGATTTAGAGATCAGAAGAGCTCGTGTTGATTCCTTACAATTCCAAAATGATCCCAGGGCACATGTTGTTTAAGTTAAGCAGATCACTGCTTCGAGAGGGGACTACAGAGAGATCCTATATTAACCATGCTGAATTCCATGAATTCCATCAAAGAATTGTCAAATATGCTTAAAAACTCTAAAAGAAAATTTCCAAATTGTTGGAAATGAAAAAGACCCAGCTTGAGGAACTTTTCGCTGACACTGGAATTTAGAGATACTAGTCTGATAACTGGTCTGGTGGGAAGGACAGGCAGTAGGGCAAGATTTATTGGGTCACTGACAAATGTGTTGGGCTCCATGGGTCATGGGAAGAGCCATAATGTAATCATGCAAGTCATAACAGTGGCAAGGTGAGCTTAGCTATGGTGTCAATAGTAGCTTTGTTAGCTCTGATGTCTCCAAGCTTACAAAACCTTAATTTAGCAAAGCATATTTCATTCTCAGTGGACTAATGAAATATAATCATTTTAAAAATGATGATTGGCAGCTTAGAAATATCCGTGATAAAATAATTATCCTATTACTTCATATAGCATGAGATTTGTATGCTGTTTCCATCAAAGCAGCACATGCTGATATGGAAACTGCCTTTGCCACAAAATGTGCCTTTGCTTCAGGGGTGGGAACTGCATAGCACAAGAAAGACTGTACCAAAGCTCCTTCACTGTGTGCAACTTTCTCCATGTATAACTGTTAGTAATTTGCACTTCAGGTTTTTATGGGGTTCTGAGGAAAAGATTCTGGAGTGGGCATCCCTTTCTAGCAAGACCTTTATTACTGCCTGTTCTCTTTTCTACTATTTTGATAATTCTTCATGGACCCAATCTGTATTGTCACACAAAGAGTAAGTGGAGGCTGCTGCTCTTATCTCTCTTTACCTAATCAGACACATAAACAAGCAAAGGCATAAGAGGAGGAACAGAGTCTGACACTACCAAAATTGCTTGTAAGATGTTGACCACCAAAAGTGTCTGGTAAATACAAGTTATCTTTATGATTCCATAAAAGAAGCCTTACTAAGAGAAGATTAGCCATTAGGGCCTTAGGTTTATATTTAACACTAAAATTCAGTCAGACTCAGCTTCCGTTGTTTTTTTCTTCCTTGTCGGACACTTAAAAAAATATAATGAAAATAAGCAAGTAAATGCAATAAAATTATGGATAACTGAAGTATTTTCGAGTCCCTCAATTCTTTTTCCAGTTTAGTTACAAGAATTTTACTTATCATCAAATGTACAACCCCTATTCCAGGTCATCAGTCTTTGGCCAATGACTAAGAAGATAATGCGATAACAGATTTCACAGAGAAATTCCTTAGAGGGAGCTCCTTAGGGAATATCTGATACAAAAAGTGCTTTACTAGTCAGTTGTTCCTTCCCTTCTACAACAGTTCACCAGTTTTGAGATTTTGCAATGTGATTCTCTTGCAAAAGAGTAAACAATGAAAGCTGGATTCAAGTTAGATTTAGAAATGATGGATTACATGAACACATTTTTTTTTTTGCTCAAGGTACTGAATGCTTTTGTGACTGCAGAAGGATGAGAATAAATCACATGACTAAAGAGTATATTCTAGAATTATGTTGTGTCACACAGTATATTTACTGTGAAGGACCCAGCAATATAGCCATTGATGAAAAGCTGCGGTCAATCGAAAGACTTTTAGATTGACCCAACTGGAGACCAGCTTTTACATGCTTATATATGTGCAAACTATCTCAAAGCATTAAAAAGTAAAAAAGCTCTTCTCTCAAGCCTTTAACTCACCCCTCTTTTTTTTTTTTTTGAAGAACACAATCATCTCCCTCAAGATTTATTTATCCCCACCACACTGTGACTATTCTGTTATAGTGTCATTATGACAGCCCTCATATTTTTCGGTGCTTGTCTGGACTTCAGCAGAAAGATCATTATGGGATTTGGACACGTTTATCTTCCATGCTCCTAGCTGCAATGCCTTTGGGGCCAGCAGACCAGGTCATGCCAGGCCTGGGATGCACTCTCACTCACTTGGATAAGCTGAGCTTCCCTGCTGCTAGGTGGCTCTGCACCATTTGCCATCGGCCTCTCCCCGCCTTCCCAATGCTGGGCTCGCTGTGGGCAGACACGCTGCTCTTCATGCCGTCCTCTCGGAGCTGCTGCCTCTCTCCATGGCATCCTTCTCGCTCTCCTGCCAACCCAGCTGTGGCTGAGGCAGCCAACTTTGCACCTGACAGCAATGAGCCACTATGGTATGTCAGGAAAGAGAGGTGGCAGGTGGCAATGAGAAGGAGGTCACATGAAGAAGAGGAGGACAGAGAAAAAGAGAGAGAGAGAGAGAGAGAGAGAGAGAGAGAGAGAGAGAGAGAGAGAGAGAGAGAGAACGAGAAAAGAGAGACAGACAAGGGACAGACAGACAGACAGACAGACAGAGAGAAAGAGAGATCAGCACTGCAAAAGAAAGGGCCAAGGAGAGCCTTTGTCCCAGTCAAAGGCAGCCGGCAGCCCTGGCTTGTGAAGTTATGATTGCAGCCAAAGTTAATTCCATAGACAACGAAGGGTTGAATAATGGATAAGACCGTTAGGAGAGGCACTGTGCAGGCGAAGGGAGAAAAAAAGCAATGTTAGTGAGAGAGCTTACCACTACCATCACCACCACCACACAGTGCAGATGCAGAGAATACGCTGAGAGGGTGACCAAAACGGGCAACCCCATCCTGTGCTGCAGAAAAGGAGTGGGTGGGTGAGGGAGAGGAGAGCTGAAGGAACCAGGGTACAAGGAGGGACGGTGCTGGTCTTTCTCAGTGAGTTGCTAGGCAGTGGTTCTCAAACCACTGGAAGCACCATATAAGCCTAGCAGGGGAAAAGCCTGGGGTAAGACCTTAAGTAAAAAGGGAATGCAATGGCTTTTGAAGTGGATTTAAGGGTTTAAATTGCTATCCAGTGCCAACCCTTTCAGTTGGCTGAAATCATAATGAATTTATTAGGTCCAAACCACCTTTTAAATTGGCTGTATGATTGACTACTTTAAACTTTAATGAGTCAATGACTTAAACTGGTTTCAACAGACCTATCAGCACAGTATTTTCCATTTCACTGAGACCAAAATTTGAGCCCCAGGTAATAGAGTTCCGGGAGTAATGGAAACACAAGCTTGATATTCCAAAGGTACCAACCAGTAGTTGTGAACCACTGAAGGAGCAGGGTAGAAAGAGAAGGGAGGAGGGGTTGCTCGTCTCCATGTCCATATGTCCATGGGGAGGTAGTAAAGTGCAGGGGAGGGAAAGAAGAGGAGGGGGAAGAGGAAAGCAGGGAGGGGTAAGTGGGAAAGAGGTGTGCATATACTTACTATGTATGATCAAATCAGTTAAAGAGAGACTCACTTGAGGGAAAGTCGTGGATCACCATATGGGGCGTAAGGTGATATGTTTAGTATAAACTCCTTGGGAGGGTAGGAACTCCATTTCTGCTGCACTGTGTTGTCATTGTTATTCCAAAAGTCTCTGTCTAGATCACTAGATCAGCCGGTGAGAGGGGAGAAAAAAAAAACAAAGGGAAATACAAGAGAGAGAATCTAAATTCCTGCAAGGGGAGGAAGGAGAAAAAAAAGATAACCCAAATGAGAGACAGCAAGGTTAGTGTTGACTTCTCCTCCTGTGGAAGGTAAAGCTCTGTGGCTCATACCCATGTGTTCACACAAACACACATACGCACTCAGATGATATATAGGTTAAGGCAAAGCTGAAAAAAGATAGGAGCAGGCATCTCCAGAGCTGATGTTAAGGGAGAACGAGAAAGAGAGAGAGGGATTCGTGTTAAAGAAACCTCTGTTAAATGACTCTAAGACTCTTTCCTCAGGACTCTACCTTGTCTCTTACCTGTACTGTTCCTTTTGGGGGACAGGATTTTTGCCTTTCTGTATTTTTTTCATCCAAAGTGGGTAGTGTGGAAAACAAAGCAGTATCTTGGACAATAACTTTTTATAAAATAGTGGGAACATCAGCTAAAACTATTGCTGTTGTGCAGAGAAAGAATCTTTTCCGGTTTCCTGTGCAGAATTTGTGCATCAAACTGGAGAAAAGCACCTCTTTGCCCAATTATTATTATCCAAAAGAAAATTATCTTTAGGTAGCTATTTAGATTTCTTTCATCAGATGTATAATAAAGTGATGATGGGAAAACAGCATCAAGGCTATGGAGGAATCTTAGTCAGTGCTTAATTATCATGCTGAATCTAGGGTTACTTCTACAAATGGGCTTTGCAGCAGCTGAATCTGTTCTGAACCTAATTAATTTATTGATAATGGTGATGTTCCAGATCCATTTGAATGTACAGTACCTGAATTTGCAGCCAAACTAGTGTTTTTACCTGGACTGCCACAGCTTTGCATTGACTCCATTCTTCTATTGACATTCTTCTATTCTCTTTCCTCAACCATTCTCCTGGTTCATGTCTTTAATAACGTTTAAATAAGTTCAGAATCTTCAGTGTTGCTCATTGCCATTTTAAGTTGATAAGCACAAACACAACTGTAGGTTGGTTTCAAATTGTTTCTGGAGGAATGGGGAGGGGCAATAGTGGTCCCTTGAATGGGAAAAAAACCTTAATTGAAGCAAGAGCTGGCTTGGAGTGTTCTTCCTGACCTTGTCTGACAGCTTTGGAACATGGGAAGTGATAAAACTTTAGATGCTTGTCCTCAAGAAGAAGCCTACTCAGCCTGAGGGACCTGGCATTTCCTTGTGTAGATCTTCTGCTCAGCTGTGCAGAAGGAGCCAAGGAGGGTTTTCAGCCTCAGGCTGGAGTTTGTGGGCTCACAGTGCTTGCTAAGTAGGTTATATCACCCACTCTGTAAAAAGCTAGAGCCTAACCAACCATCTTCTCCTGAATTTAAGAGTGCCTCCAATGGCAATTGAGTCACAACATATGAGATTTCACAATAGCTTTTGAAGTCAAGTGGCTGTCTAACAAATTTATTAGAGATATCAAAGGTTCTTTGCAGGCTATCTGCTTGCATCCACTTCTCTTACCACTCACCTAGTGTCCTTGCCATTTGCAAGATTTAAAAGCTTTTCAATGGCTTTTTGAGACATGTATAGAGGGAAGATGAAAAGCTTGCTGCTATAAAGGATAGCTGAGGTTCATCAAGGAACTCAAGGTTCATCCACAAGATACCAAAAATGGCCGGGAAAAGTGAAAAGTGTTGTAAAAAAGTAGATAAATGAACCTCTTCATGATGCCTGGCTGCCTGTTTCCTTTGTCGTGCCTTTGGGCCAGAGTTTTTGTTGAACATTTTCAATATGGGACTAAGAAATGAACATTTTGCAGCTGCAGAGTGTAAAAAGAGAGTTTCTATTCACATCTGTAACTATTTACTGGCAGGTCCCTGGGAAGAAAGGTCTTAGGGTTATTGTTTGTAGTGGCTTTGTTCTACCCTCAGTATAATTATCCATGACCTCCAGATAAGTTATAGAGATCAAAAGCACAAGGGAAATAATGATCAGGTTCACATATTTATAATGGCCTTGCAGCATGGCATCCATTGTTCTGATTTAGCTGAGGGACTGGCTAATAGTGTCACCTAGAACCATAAGCTACCGATGAGACCATGCATCCAGGAATTAACAAACAACATCTGTATATATGAGCACATATATTCAACATACATATATACATATTTTTCACACACACAAACACATAAATAGCTATATATTATACACAAATATATATATATATATATATATATATATATATATATATATATATATATATATACACACACACACACACACACACACACACACACACACACACACAGAGTTACATATAAAGGCATGTACAAACATAAATGCACATAGAGGGACAGAAATTTTATCAACTGATTTTATCAACTCATCTGAAGATGTACAGGCAGAATTGCAGGTGTCCATACTTTTTAAGGTAACACTTCTTTTACTAAATCACCATAGTTCCAGGGCCAATAAGCAAGGTTCCTTCATCCAGCTTTTTCATTGAACGTCATCAAGCAAATCTCAAACCTCTGCAGTGCTGTTTAGCGTAGAAAATTAGATTTGGGAATCCCATAGGCAGATGTCAGAGGAGAACCAAGGGAAAGCTTGTGTGATTATATTAGAAGGTGAAACAGCTATTTTATGGAAATTATTACTTAATCATGCTTTCCATGTAACACTTTTAACAATTCCTGAAGATGAGATTATATTCAATCCCACTTACAAGGGAGCCTAGATATCAAAAATTCAAATTATGGGACCATGATACAGAGAAACATTATTTCACTGTGATGTGTTGCTATGTGCAATGATCATAAAAATTCAACTCACCTTAAAATATCCTTGCAATATGAAGTAAAAGAAATGAGTGAATGATGATCCATTGTCAGATGAGTTATGTGTAGAATTATATTGCTCTATCAAGGAAACAACTTCTAATATCCACTGTTTGGTGCAATAGTATCACATGCCAGAAAAAGATTAGTTACTATTAATGTGTCCTTATTTTGTTTTCATAAGCAAGGTCTAAAGGATAGGTTTGATTCTTTTCTGTGTAACTAAACCTTGTACGTCTAAATCACTTATTACAGAGGCTTCTATATAAACATCTATGTTTATATAATAATCTTCTTTATTTCTCTGGATGCTAACTTTGATATTACAGCTGGCCATGTGATTAAGTCCGATTTCAGGGATAGGAACATATGGTCCAGATGTTGCTCAACTGCAATTTTTAGCACCCTTCCCTGTCAGCCATGTTCTTGGGGCTATTTGGAGTTCAAGTCTATTAAATCTGGAGGACCATAAACTGAAAATATCAATTGACTGCTCTTCCAGGTACAGAATTTATCATTTGTCAAAAGATGGAAGAAACATTAATCTTTTCAACTGACCAGAATATAACAAGTGAGAATGGTTTACACATTAAATAACAAAGAGCTTTTCTTAGAAAGCTTGCCATCTGAAAACGAGGAATGTCTGGATGAAATTGGTTAACCATTTACAAATTGTTTGATAAAACATGCAAAAGAGAAAACAATTTTACAACATTTGCATGTATTAACTTTTATATACAAATGAATGTTTTGAAATGGTGCCTACAAGACATGTTTTACAATAGCAGGAACTGTTTGGGTGTTTATGTTCAGCTGGTTGTTCATGTGCTAACAGTTAACAGGAAGGCCTCCCTTTTTGTGACTCCATAAGCTGGACTGTATTTAAAAAAAGATGGGAGATTATGATATGGGAAGGAACAGATAATAATTGTACATGGTATGGGCCAGGGACAGGATGGAAGGCAGATGGATAACAAGAATTGAATAGATTCTGAAATCTTGAGGTATGCAGTAACCCTAGAATAATGAAACATGGGATATTGTAAAGAAAGGAAGGTAACTATCTAGGTAACTCAATGTGCTAAGCTAATCCAAAAGAAAAATATGAGTATGCTGAAT
The DNA here is from genome assembly GCA_015471245.1 of Laticauda colubrina. NCBI lineage: Eukaryota > Metazoa > Chordata > Lepidosauria > Squamata > Elapidae > Laticauda > Laticauda colubrina. The sequence goes on along the minus strand of BLBF01000054.1, from coordinate 15,980,676 downwards.
AATGAAAGAAAGTTACCTGATCGAAGAACAATGTAGTATTTATGGAAACAGAGGAACAATTAACCAAAGTGAACAATATGACTAATGTGCAAGAGTATAAGGAGCATATAGCTGCACTTATACTTGGTGTAATAAGGTTGTAGAGCAGATAGGAATGCAATTTTTGGACCACTGTAATCAAAATGACTGGAAGGGCCTTGTTTTCAGATACAAGGTAGCTTGAAGGTATAATATTAAATCTATTCTTATGATGTATGTTTTTTTGATGTATTATTATGATGTATTCTTATGATGTATTAATAATAGATTACATCTATTCTTATGATGTATGATGTATGCAATGACTAACTCAAACATCTCAAACCCATTCACTCCAATAGTTCCTATTGGGACTTACTTAATGGCTTTCTTTTCATTCCGGCATCGGCTGGAATCTGGAGTTCCCACAGTCTCCAAGGAGTTTTTATAACGCTTGCCCTAAAATGAAATAAAAAAGAGACATGGAAGATAAATATTTACTTGGAAGGAGTTATTTGGGAGTGGCCACTAAAAATATTCTTTAAGGGGAGAAAATTCTACCATAAACCTGAATGACTGAGTTCAGGGAAAGGCCACAATTGGCACACAACCCAAAGTTGGGCAAAGGCTCTCAAAGCTTCAATTGCCACTTTCTCTTTGAGCAGGAGTTGTGAGTCCAGGAGAAACCCCTGGATTGTGGACCAGATCCATCTGGGGCAATGCCACTCCATTCAGAGTAAAAGAAGACAAAGTCCCAGATCCCAGATTGCTGTGTATCCAAAACTGTTTGGCCTTGCCAGAGTTTAGTCAATGCCTGTTGACTCCCATCCAGGTGCCCACAGCCTCCAGTTAGGAATAAACTCAAGACTACCTTGCCTTGAGTCTTTTTTGTATAAGAGAAAAGGAAGGAAAATCTGTCACGATTTCAAGATGCTGTTGATATTGTTCATAATAGTGAAGTAGAGTTCCAGTAGTTCATAGGATGATTGTTTATTGACCTGGCTTACTTTGAAGGACTAACATTAACCTTCCAATATATACTAAAACTTTCTCAGTTGCACACTGAAACACATTTTTTCTTTAATTTTATTGCTTCTAAACTAAAAAAGAAGTCTGCAGGAATTCACCTAACAGTTCCCTCTGCTGGTCTTTTGGAAACTATATTGAATCCTGTTCATTGTGAGGGATTCCATGCTCTACAGAAGAAAGGGAAGTCTCGAAGACCAAGCTTGTCTTCCCTACCCTTACATCCACAGTAGGGAAAGAACAAGCCATTTTTTGGATTAACTGAACTCTAATTAATTATGTCTGCATAACAAAACACATGCCATAAGATAATGAAGTGTGCATTTTCTTCTTAATTAGGTCTTGATTATAAGACCACTTGGTTGTGATTTCTGATGGCAGGTTCAGTGTGCTTCATGATTCTAGGGGCAGACAAGAGACAATTATTGCTAATTAGAAAACCATTAGCAGATGAAAGCACAGGTGCAGAGGGAAAGCAGTTCTGTGCTGCTCTTTGTGCAAGTTCTCTGCTGCAAAATGAGTAATATACTTCACTTTATCTTAAAACATATCAAGCATCAAACTCAAAACATCCGCCTTCAATGGTTAGGAAGTTTGATGTCAAAGAGTAATAATTATAACATTGAAAAATGGAGCTTCCAGTGAGGGTCATGGTAGACTAACATCTCAATAGGAGCTGAGAGTTGTTATGGCCAAGAATTCTGTCTGAAGGGTAGCTGCTGACCAGTGAAATCTCTCTGGGTCAAAGAGAGACTGTGAGATAACCCACTTACATCCAGATGGTTGATCCTCATGAGTAAACCGCAGAATGAAAGTTTTTGCAGTTGTTAAGGGAGTTGAACAGCTAGACATTGTTGGATTCCATCTATACTCACAATAATTAATATACCCTTTATGGACAAAGAGTCCAGCTACTCACATTTCTTAAACACTTCTGGAAGTCATTAATCTACAGATAAATATTTCCTTTGCAGCAAAGATTTTTTAAAAAATTGCTGTTTAAAATAACGACAGAAGAAAAATCAGAAAAACCCATAAAATACATACATTGTCAATGAAATTAAAACACATCAAAAATGCTTTAAAAAAAGGAAAAAAGATATATAGTATATTATTTTTGCAATAAATAGTTTTTACTCTATTTTAATTCAAGGTGGCAAATATATCCAACACCTTCTCCTATTTTCCCTACAACAACTCTGTGATATGAGTTGGGTTGAGTGACTGGCTTAAGGTCACCCAGCTTGCTTTTTTGGCTAAGGCCAGACTAGAACTCACAATCTCCCACTATTTACTTTCTATCTTAACCACTAGACCACACTAGCTCTCTGAATTTCTTTCTTCTTAGGGCCTATAGATCTCTCAAACTACAAGAATACAGTTCCACTCTGAAACTTATAACTTTAAAAAATACAACCAACAAATCAAAACCATAACATTTAAATATAAGACCCTGGGAATAATCTTTTCCACACAATGAGGGAGGTGTCCTACTTACCCGTGTGTCTAACTAATGCAAAAGATATTTTTGCATTCTGGGGCTGGGAAGAAAGGAAACTTTTTTTTCTTTTTATGTGCTATTTTTAGGGTAAGAACTACACCACCATTCTGTGATTAAAAAGAATGGTTTAGATGTGTGGTGTAACATAAGTCTCTATGTAAAAAGTGAATCTTCCAAGATGCCAGGCTCTGAAAAGTCATGAACTTGGTTGAAGCTCTCCAGGGATTTGAACATCACAGCTAGGAACCAAATCTTTATTGTTGCTCAGTTTGTATCTGGGTGTTTTATCCTTGGGTTAGACAAGCATCTGCCTTAGTGTATTCTTGGGTTTGAAGTGTGCATATATGTTGAACTGGCTGAAGATCCTCCTGAGCTTTTCCAATATTCCTGAGCTTTTCTGATATATGAATTGGACAAGCTCAGGAATATCAGAGAAGTTCATGGGGATTGTCAGCCAACACAACATACATGTACACTTCAAACCCAAGAATATACTGACAGATGCTCTTCCACCCCAAGAATAAAAAATCCAGACACAAACTGAGCTAATGTGGTATATGCAGTACAATGCAGTGAGTCATGTGCAGATCTGTACATTGGAGAAACAAAACAGCCACTTCATAAATGCATGGCACAACATAGGAGAAGAAACCCATCAGGACAAGATTCAGCAGTCCATCTGCATTTAAAAGACAAAGGCCACCCTTCTGAAGATAGCAAAGTCCACATTTTGGACAAAGAGGACCTCTGGTTTGAAAGAGGGGTCAATGAAACTATCTATGTCAAAATTGAACAGCCCTCTCTCAACAGAGGGGGAGGGATATGACACCATTGATCTCCAGTCTACCATACAGACCCTTCAACAATTCCAAGAAGGCTCCACACCGATTTGCTACTCAGGTGATCCTGAGAACACAGATAAACTACCAAGTGGCCTCAATGATTCTCTAAAATAATGCAAATGACCAGCTATCTGCAAGGAATATAAATCCTTCCATTCCCCACCATCCAATCAGAACTGAAGAAGCTTCTTGGATGAGAAGCTAAATGTCTTCAAAGAAAAACAGGGAAGTCCAGTTACCTCTTGACAAAGCACCTTTGGGACAATGTCGGGTATAGAATAAATGAACGAAATAATGAAGACTTGATTACACCATATGACTACACCATCCTTTTATCAGAGGAAAAATATACTATAATAAAAATGCTATTGGTGTTATTTAACATTCTCAAACATCTGCTACCATTAAAATGACATTCAAAATGAGTGGTTTTAACTTTTATTGACTAAGAACTATAATCACTGCCCACAACAACTAGATAGTATGGAAATGCTTCTGTTTGGATCTATTGATTTAAAAGCTAAATGTTTTGTCAGTGCTGACACTGTCGAAAAAACTATTCAGTGAACTGCCCAATTCAGAGATTTTTAAGCACTCATTATCAAATATTAGACAGCTATGAAAACAGTGGTTCTGCAGTATGGGACTCATCATATTGTACATGTTGATGTGATAGATATAATCAATTGGCAAATTAATGATCATAATGTGCCCCACTTATATTTTGTTTTAATTCTGCATGTAATACTCTTTTTGAATATGAACAATGGGTACTTTTGCCTACCTAGAAAAACCTCAGGGTTTCTAATAGGAGAATGGCAGGAGAGAGAGATTAATCATACTGAAGGTGAAAAGAAGTGCAAGAGGAAAGATTAATTGTAATGAAGGAGAAAAGATAGGCGTTGAAAAAATAATTTTGATTATTAGAGCTTAAAAATAATAAGTAGAGGTTTTAGCTTTAGTGTGGTTAAAAAAAAGGGACAAGGTAGATGTGCCATCATGTAAACTGTATGAGTAGCAGCGTTAATAAAAGAGAGATATGTAGAGCTTTTTAAAAAAACTGAGAAGAAAAACTGAGAAGAAATAATCCCAGAAAATCATGTGGGCATTTTTAGTGCGGGCAAGTAATAGAGTCTTAAATTTGACTAGAATAATTTTTTTAGCAGAGGTTTTAATAGCAAATAGTATGTGAAAAAGGATTGACTCAAGTTGCCTAAGGAAAGGGGGAAAAACAGAGATCTTTGGGAGCGATTCAATGTTGGAAAACAAAAGAGGGGAGAGGCAAAAATTTAAGGCAAAAAAATAGTGAAAGAGGGGGTGTTAGAGATTTGGGGGATTCCAGAGGACATGAAATGAATGGAGACAATGCTAAATTTTAAAAAAGGCATTGGCACTTATACCATGTACTATAAAGATATGGCATACCTGAGATAGAGAGCAGTTTGGCATCTGATGCCAACACTCACCTTAGGAGCAAAGCCAACTGGGTAACCTTGTACCAATTGCTCTTTCTCTCTCAGTCCTAGGAAGCTAGCAATGGCCAATCACTTCTTAAAATTTGATCTGAAAATCAAATCCAGGTGATCACCAGGAGTCAACACTGACTTAAAGCAAACTGAGGAGTTTATAACTGAACAAGAGTCCTGTCAGTAAATCATAAGATAGTCGGGGCACAGTAACATCTACTGTGGAATTTAGGGAGAATGTAAGAAAGACACAAGTACTAGTATGAATTATGTATCTTTTCAGTTTCAACTGAAAGAAAAGAGAAGAGCACAACCGCCAGCAAAGTGGATGGAGTCAATTACATCAGTGATGGGACTAGCCAAAGGTTTTTAAAATTATAATACATTTTTAGAAATGATATGGGTTTATAGTGGATCAGTAATCTTAGCCAACTATTAAGTAATAGTTAAGATTACTAATCCCATTATGAGCCCATATTATTTTTTTAAAATGCTTTATAATTTAACAGTAAGAATTGCTGCAAATAATGAGAGTTGCAGTCCAACTAGTGTGATAATTTGGAAAGCGTGAGTTAAGGCAGTCTTTAAAACAATATATGATTTTATTGAACATACTTATGTGAAAGAAATTAGATACATTTTTATCTGCAACAACCATGATGATGCCTCAACAACGTTATGAATGTTGGGGTTCAGAGGAGGCTCTTTCTCTCCCTGCAGTTATAAAAAAAATCAGCTCTCTCAAACTGCTATTTTTATTTCAAAGGGATTTTCATTGTCGAAATAATGAAAGCTTCTTTGAAACTCATTCAGTCTGAACTTACATAATTAAACATTCTTCAGGAATAATTTTTATTTTTTGTCACTTCCCAAATAGCTAATTTTTGCTTTAAAAAATGGAGCAAGCCTGTATCCTAATATCTCAAAATGTCAGCTGAGCAAGACTAGAATTGCTTCTTGAGGCAAAATGCTTGTATTTGGCAAAATCTTGTATAACCAGAAAAAAAAAAATTCTGGAAAGATGTTTTGGTATATGAAGGTCACCATTTTGTTAACAGCTACTTCACGTTTTGGTGGTTTTGATTTATTAGTGTCCTAACACTGTCAGCAGCAGCAAATCATAATTGTATAAATAGAAATGTGCTTTTTAAACACAAGGTTGGGGTCACATATTACATGTTGAACAATTATACAATTTGCTCAGTTTGGGATGACTGTTTCTATAAATCTTGCCTACTATGTTCAATAAACAGAGTTAAACAAACCATCACTTAATGTGCAACATAAGCCAGCCACAATGAATTCACATCTGAGAACTATTATGAAGGGTCACTCATGCTTCAGTGGCTGGATATATTCTTGCTGCTGTCTAAAGCAATTTTGTTCTTATTATTTGTTGTATACTGAGTACAAAAAACCCTGAAAAACTGAACAAAAGCAAATGAATATGGCTGCCCTATTGTGCTCTTTTAATCTCCTGATTGTAGCACAATTTCTTGAGCAGCAAGGTTAGATTATTTCTCAAGGGCCCTATTGCAGAAGGAGATTTGAGCCAAGTTAGGTAATTACACTTCTCACATTCAGGTTCAGAACCCCAGATCCTTCACATAATACTACTGAGTATAGCCATCTTGCTTTTATTGTTATAGTCCGTTGCATAGTCAGTCAGATGTTCAGACTGGGTTTGGCATTTTTGTCTGCCTATCAAGTCCTTCCCAAGGACTGGAATAGGCAAATCTGGATGTTTGATTGTGTTAACAGATATTGTCACAGGATATGATTGTTCTGAGTAAAGTTGCCTTTTGCAATTGACTAATGATGAATTTGTCAATGCTGATTTTGTTCAAGTCGTGCTCTAGTTTTGGAATTAAACTCAAGGCACCTATGACTTGATTTACAGATGCCTTGGTTTACTGATGCCTTCTTTTGCCATATTTCTTCTATTTCTAATTACAGGTCTTTGTATTTTGTTATCTTCTCTTTTGCTGTCCCCAGGTAATGCCATACCAACTAGCCAGATGTTTTTGCTTTTCTTATTGAAAGTTGTTAAATCTGGGGTGTTGTGGCAGATGCCTTTCTGTTTGAATGCTAAAGTCCAAGAACACTCTAGTTTCTTTATTTTCTATGACTTTCTCTATTTTATGGTCCCACCAGTTCTTGTTAGGAGGCAAATAATACTTCTTTCAGATCTTCCAATGCACCATTGTTGCTACTTTGTTATGCTGTTGCTTGTAGTCAATCTGTGTGATCTTCTTGCATCAGCTAATCAGATAGTCCACTATTTCTTCTGCTTCTTTGCAGAGGCGGTACTTGGTATCTGCTGCTGTCTTCTCAATTCTGAGTTTGTATGCATTTGTTCTTAAGACTTTGTCTTGTGCAGCAAAATTAACCCCTCTGTCACTTTCTTTAAATTTCCTGCTCTTAGCTATTGCCTGGTCTTGTTATTATCTGCTTTCCCTGCTATTTGTATTGTACTGGCCATGTAGTACTTTGTCCCATGTCTCCTTTCTGTTCTTCTCTTGTCTTTCTTGTAAGTGAGTTTGCTTTCTCTAGTACTCAGTAGATCTTCCTTCTTCTCTGTCTTCCATATATTCTTACATGCCCTTTCTTCTTCTACTACCATATGATGTACTTGCAACATTCCATGCCCACTCATTTTCCTTGGTAAATAGAGCCTCTCAACATTGCTGCATGAATGAAGGGCATAACTCATTGTCATTATTTTTCTGGCTTTCCTAGCCAGGGCCTGTTACTTCTGCTTGAGTCAAGTCTGTTAATCCATCTGTGTATCTAATGTCTGGAATTGTCCAGGTATTAATTGCCTTGATTGTATTTTCTCATTTGAGTTTGATCTTTGAGATCTTCTTCACTCTCTTGATGTATTCATTTGTAACTTTTTTCTTGACTTCAGTGTGCTGGATGTTATTACTATTATTATAGATAATTTAAAGTAGTCAGGATAGCTAATACTAATTTCTCCTCCTATTTTTCCCAAAACAACAACCCTATGAGGGTGGTTGGGATAAGAGAGCGACTGGCTCAAAGTCAACTAACTGGCTTCCATGCCTATGGAATGGAAGGTCTAGAAGTCAGTCTTCAGATTTTTAGCCTGAACCCTAACAATTTTTCAGATCATTGTGGCTGTCTGGGTTCTGACAGATGCCCTAATTATGTCCAGGAATGCTTTATGAGTTGATAGTAGCATTATTGGAAAGGCTGGGATTATAGAATACACTCGGTCATTTACATTATTTAAACATCAGATTTTCTTACAACTGTTTAATGATCATAGAGAAAGAATCTATCAGAATATAGGAAGATAAGGTCATTAATATAACTACAGAATTAGGTGCTGAGATTGCTGGGACTAATTCTTTGTTTGAGAAATCCAGATCAAAGTAACCATGATGAATTATAGTTTACCTGAAGTCTGAAAAAGAAACCAACGAAGGAGAGTCCACTATTGCTCTGAATAATAGTTTAATTTAGTTTACTTTATTGTCATTGTACCTCATACAATGAAATCAAACACCATCTTCAGTGCACATCATGACCATGATCATGAAAATAAACACAAACACACATTCTTTATCCTTCACACATTGAAATGGAAACCCCCGACACCACACCAACACTGCACTATACAGCAGAATTCAAAAGAGCTACTGCCCTGGGATAGAAGCTGTTTTTCAGCCTATTTGTCCTTGTTTTTATTATTCTGCACTGTCTGCCAGATGGTAATAGTTCAAAAACAGGGTTCCCAGGATGAGATGGATCTTTGAGAATGTTTTGAACTTTCTTAAGGCAGTGGGAGCTATAAAGCTCTTCCAAAGAGGGGAAAGGGCAACCAATGATCTTCTGGGCAATGACATTAACCCTCTGGAGTGCTTTCCTATCTGCTACTGTGCAATTGGCAAACCATACAGAGGTGCAGTATGTAATGCTCTCTGTGGTGCAGCGGTAGAAGGTCACCAGCAGTTTTTTACTCAGTTGTTTTCTGAGAAGTCTCAGATAGAATAATCTCTGCTGGGCCCTTTTGACCAGGGCTACAATGTGGGCACCCCAGGTCAGGTCCTCTTTTAGGGTAACACACAGATACTTAAAACTGGCCATTTGCTCCACTCGGTCTCCATTGATAAGCAAGGGCTGGATATCTGATCTGTTCCTTCTATAGTCTACTATAAGCTCCTTGGTCTTATTGGTGTTGAGGACCAAGTTATTGTCTCCACACCACAAAAGTAATTGGTCCACCTCATCTTGGTAGGCAGAGTCATCTCCACCGGAGATAAGTCCTACCACTGTTGTATCATTTGCAAATTTAGCAATAGTATTACTAACATGAGTGGGAATGCAGTCATGCACATAAATAGTATAGAGTAAGGGAATCAACACTCAACCCAGTGATGTACCAGTGTTAAAAATAAGGGATGAAGAAGTATGATTTCCTAATCTGACCCTCTGTGAGCAGCCAGATAGGAAATCCATAATCCAAAGGCAGACTGAATTAGAAAGCCCAAGGTCCAGAAGTTTAGACTCCAGTCTATGTGGAATAATTGTGTTAAATGCAGAACTAAACCCCACAAAAAGCATCCTCACATAGCCCTCCCGCTGTTCTAGATGAGTCAAAGCAGTGTGAAGAGTGATGGCTATAGTGTCCTCTGTAGATCTATTTTCCTGTATGCAAACTGGTTTTTATCAAATGTATGTGGAAGACCAGAAATGATGTGCCGGCAGACCAATTTCTCAAAGCACTTCATGATGATAGGAGTGAGTGCCACTGGTCTATAATCATTGAGGTTATTGATAGGGAACTTCTTTGGCAGCAGAACAATGATGGAAGACTTCAAACAAGATGGAATAGTGGACTGGGATAAAGACCGATTGAAGATCCTGGTAAAGACTCCAGCCAACTGATCAGAACAGTGTTTAAGCACTCAGCCAGAGATACCATCAAGACCGGCAGCCTTTCTAGGGTCCACAGCCCTCAGAATGCTCCTCACCTCCTGTTCCTCCACAATGAGGTAGGGGCTACAATTGGCTGGTAGTTGTGTTTTATCTGTCTCTGATGTCTCCACTTCAAAGCGAGCAAAGAAATGATTCAGTTCCTCTGCCAATGAAGCATCCCCCTCAGCAGGGATGATATTGGTCGGCTGATGGTTTGTAATTTGTTGAATCCCTTGCCACACCTACCTCATGTTATTGCTTTTAAAATTATCCTCAATCTTCCTCTTATAAATAGTCCTGGCCTTCCAAATACCTTTCTTCAGATTAGCTATGGCAACACTGTATCTTGCCCCATCACCGGATCTAAAGGCCTTTGTCCTGTCATGCAAGAGGCGCTGGACTTCCTTGGTCATCCAGGGTTTCTGATTGGGATAGATCCTAATACAATTATCCACAGTGATAGTTTTCTGTGCAGTTTAATATAGCACAGAACAGTTGCAGTGTGCTCCTCTAGGTCAGGGTGGTAAAAGACATCCTAATTTGTGTTCTCAAAACAATCCTGAAGTTGTTGGGAAGCATCTTCTGGCCAAGATTTCACTGTCTTTATTATAAGCAGAGTCTGTCTCCTAAGAGGGATGTACACTGGTGCTAAAAGCAGTGACATATGGTCTGCTTGTCCCAAATGTGGTAATTGTATAACCTTATAGCCATGTTTGATGTTGGTATATACTTTGTCCAATATGTTTGCTCCTCTAGTAGCACACTTAACACGCTGATAGAATTTAGGGAGCACTTCTTTTAAATCAGCTTAATTAAAGTCCCCCGCTATGATATGCACAGTATCAGGATACTTATTCTGCTGATTATTAACTATTTTAATGTCCAGTTACTAGTGTTAGGATTGTTCCCCTTCTCCACCATTATTCAATTAGAAATTGCCTTTCTATAACTTAAATCTATTATTTCATGTTTGGCAATCTAATTTGTTTTGACCTTCTTGGCAAACACCAGACCAAGTATTATTTTAAGTATTCAGGAAGTCTGATGAGCCTAATTAGATTCCAGTGAATTAAAGCTAAAGCTAAAGGCAAAGTACTCTTGTGGTTGTGTAAAAAAGTGGATCAAGATGCTTGAGATCAAGAAAATGTAGAAAGAATTTAGCAAAATTTATTGGGAAGTATTAAGATGAATTCATGAAAAAGTATAAAGAAAAATAAACACACATTATATATTCACTTATCAAAATCTATCCTGAAATAAGATGACAAAAGAACATTAAAAAACAAAAACTAAGATGTTTTCAACATCACTCAATATATGATAAACACTGATATGTGATATTCAAATATATGATAATCTAACCTGGTGGTGCAGTGATTTGAATGCAGTATTGCAGGCTAATTCTGCCCATAGTTTGGAGTTTGATCCTGATGGGCTCAAGGTGGATTCAACCTTCTATCTTTCTGAGGTTGGTAAAATGAGGACCCAGATAACTGGGAGCAATATGCTGATGTTGTAAACTGCCCAAGGAGTGCACTAAAGCACTATGGGGCAGTTTATAAATCTAACTGCTATTGCTAATATGTTTTCCAAACAGATACAAGTGGTTGAATGTTATATTGGTCTCATTGAAAAATTCAGAGCATTACTTTGAGCAATTGCACCAATCATGTGTGTGTCCAATCATACTTGGCCAATAAAGATTTCTATTCTATTCTATTCTATTCTATTCTATTCTATTCTATTCTATT
>BLBF01000054.1:15924873-15943217 GCA_015471245.1 Laticauda colubrina | reverse complement strand
TTATTTCACCTAAACCAGTTAGGGTAAACAATGTTATCCCTAACATTGGTGATGAAGGGCTTCCGGTTCGAGGATGGTATGTCGCTGTGGACCAGCTGAGAGAGAAGATCTGTGCTGGTCTTGATTGTGTCCCTGATCTCCAACAGGACAGTGTGGCTCTGGCCTGCCAGTCTGCCTCTCTGCCTGCATCCTGTGGAGCTGGGTGTGGGTGTGGGTTTGTCTCTGGTGGCTGCCGCTTCTTGCTCCATTTGTGACAGGGAATCCTTCACGTCCTCCAGCATGGGGAGTGCAGCTGTCTGGGGGGTCTCTGCTGTGGGGCCCTCCGAAGACACCTGCCTGGACAGTGTAGCTGTCTCCTAGGTGGAAGAGGACTGGCTGTCTGTGGGCTGTCTGAGGGAGAGGGTTGTCAGAGGGGCTGCTCCTTGGTGGCGGACCTCACCCTCCAGGAAGCTGCACTTGGCCATGACATAGGTCTCCCGGTCAGTGAGCTTGACAGCGGCCTGGCCAGATTTCTTGAGGTGTAGCTTGCCATACCAGGTGTGCCTGTGCTTCCACCATCCCAGGAGTAGTTCTGACGTGTAGCCCAGGCTCTCTGCCTTGTCTCTCCAAACTGCCTGCTTCCTCTTGGTGTCGCGATAGAGTCTGTGGCCCTTTCTCCACAGGTACTCGTTCTCCCTCAGCCATTCCAACACCTCCTCCTCATGGTCCTCAGAAAGGGTGTACTGTTTCCTCTCTCCCTTCTCCTTCCCTTGCCTCTTCCTCCCTCTGGCAGGGGCTTGAGCAGCAGGGCTTTGAGGGCCTTGGGGCTGGTCCACCACAGCAGCAGCAGTAGCAGCAGCACCAGCAGCAGGAGAAGCACTGGCAATACCAGCAGCACCAACAGCAGCAGCAGCACCAACAGCAGCAGCAGAAGCACCAGCAGCTTCAGAGTCAGTGCCAGGGGGTGGGATGGTGGTTCTGTCCTTCCTGCCAGGGCTGGCAGGAGTAGGCACAGGCTTTCTCTTCTTCCCTGACTGACGAACCATGGTGTTATTCAAAGATGTCTGTGGCAGCACGTCTTTCCTCTGAATGCTGACTGCTTGCGAGCTGCATCCTTTTATATCTGCAGAGCTGACACAATTCATACTCCCTGCATGCGCAGTGAACGCTTTGCATCTGCTATGCATCTGCTATGCATCCGCTATGCATCCTATAGGCGTCCGTGATGCATCCGCGTCATCCCGCTACACATCCGCTCCTTCCGCTATGTGTCCGCTTCGCAATTCTCCCCTGGAAGTCCTTCGGATGTGTCATCTGCTTTCATCCGCTGTCATCCTCTAGGCTTCCTACGAACATCCGCTTAAAATCCTCGCTACGTACTACCCCCGTCCATTCCTTTCTGTTCTTTTCCGTTCTGTTTATGCAAATTTGGGGCCCTTTTTGGAGCGGATAACAACGGATGGAGCCACCCCCGAAATTTTGCTCATCCGCTGTGTCCTTTTTGCATACGTTTTGCATCCATCAGCCAGTGAGACCTAGCCTTTAGATAAGATTTTGACAGATATTGATTAAAAGGTGATTAAAAAATTGTATGGATATTTCTAGAAATTAAACTAGAAGAAGAACAAGTTAAAGAAACTATGATTGCTTGCGGGAAGAATTTTGGGTATGGGATTGATCTAGAGAAATGGCAAAAATTGTGGTCTCAAAATTATAAAATGACAATGTCAACAGCATTTAAAGAAAATTTGTATAAGATGTTTTACAGGTGGCATTTCCCCCCGACAAGAATAGCAAGAATGTTCAAGAATAAATCTGAAAGATGTGGGAAATGTCATCAGATATCTGGCTCAAATTACCATATGTGGTGGACTTGTGAGGATGCAAAAAAATATTGGACTAAAATCCACACGTGGTTGGAAAAAATGACAAAAAAGCATATAGATTTGAAACCAGAGATATATTTATTGGGAATTCTACCTGATACATACAGCAAAGATTTGAAATATTTGATTGTATAATATTTGATTGCAGCTAGGATTGTATTTGCTAAAAATTGGAAAAATGAGAAAATACCATCGCAGGACGAAACTATCAAGAAAATACTGGAATGTGCTGAAATGAGTAGATTGACATTTGAAATTAGAGAACAAGAAGATAAACAATTTTACAAAATTTGGGACCTTTTCTATCAATGGCTAGATAACAAAATATAGTAATAGAATATGTAGAATTATAGAAAATAATGAATATATAAAGATGTATTTCTTTTTTTATTACTATTATTATTTCATATATAAAATGGTTTTAGGATAGATTTGGAAGGACGATATGAATTGTTATAAAATAAACTAAGTAAAGTATAGCTATCTCGCAAAGTATGAATGAACAAAATTATAGTCAAATGATTGATTAATAATAATACTAGGATATTCCATTTCTGATAATATGAGTTCTTATATAATGTAACTGTAATTGAGACTATGAAATCGATGCACAAAAAATTTGTAAACCAACCGACACACTGTTTGTATACTTTTGGAAGAAATTTGATGTTTTTATGTTTTCTTTGTTTTTGTTTGTCCTTAAAAATCAATAAAACTTAACCAAAAAAAGAAAAAGGGGAGACCCCAGATTAGCTGAAAATTACAAACCAATCTCCTTATGCTGCGTCACCTGTAAAGACATGGAATCAATTATTAACCAATCCATTATCCTCCACTTAGAGACAAACAACTACTCTCACATAAACAATTTGGTTTCAGAAAAAAACTATCCGATAATCTGCAACTCTTACATTGTAAAAACATATGGACTACACAACTCAATTAGGGCAAAGCATTAGATGCAATCTACATAGACTTCTGTAAAGCCTTTGATTCAGTGGTACACGACAAACTACTCCTAAAACTAAAATCTTATGGTATCTCTGGACACCTACCTAACTGGATAGAAGCATTCCTCTCAAACAGACAACAAATGGTCAAAATTGGGAGTGTCCTATCAAATTCTGTACCTGTCAACAGTGGTGTCCCCTGAGGCAGAGTTTTAGGACCAATTCTCTTCATACTTTGCATAAATGACCTCTGTGATCATATTAGGAGCATCTGCATTCTTTTTGCTGATGTTGTAAAGCTATTCAACACCACCGACAATACTGGAGCTCTTCAAAAAGACCTCAACTATGTGTCAGAATGGTCAAACAAATGACAACTTCAAATCTCAACAAATAAATGCTCTGTCCTACATATTGGCACAAAAAAAACCCAAAAAACCCAAAACAAAACAGAAAATAAAATACAAGCTAAATAGTCAAGACTTTGTTGAGGATCCAAACTCCGTCAAAGGCCTTGGAGTACTCATCTCTAATGATTTAAGTATGAGAGCCCACTGTAACTACATAGCCAAAAAGGTATTAAGAGTTGTTAATCTAATCCTACATAGCTTCTTCTCTGGTAATATCACACTACTAACTAGAGCATACAAAACATTTGCTAGACCTATACTTGAATACAGCTCATCAGTCTGGAACCCATATCATGTACCTGATATTAACACAATTGAAAAAGTCCAGAAATATTTCACAAGAAGAGTTCTCCGCTCCTCTGCTCATTGCAGAATACCTTATGCTACCAGACTTGAAACTCTAGACCTAGAAATCCTAGAACTACGCTGCCTCTGGTCCGATCTAAATATAGTATATAAAATCATACATTGCAATGTCCTACCTGAAAATGAATACTTCAGCTTCAATCATAACAATAGAAGAGCACACAATAGATACAAACTCAAGGTTAACCGCACCAAACTTGACTGCAAAAAATACGACTTCAGCAACAGAGTGGTCAATATTTGGAATACTCTACCTGACTCTGTGGTTTCTTCCCCAAATTTTAACCTTAGACTGTCTACTACTGACCTCACCCCCCTCCTAAGAGGCCTGTAGGGGGCATGCATAACCGCACCAATCATGCCTACCATCCCTGTCCTATTATTTTTTTATTTTTCTTTTTAGTGTCTATCTCATGTATTCAAAACTATGTTTATTCTTATACCTGTATCTTGTAAGTGATTGACAAATCAGATTAAATAGACAAATAAATAAAAGGGGGGAAAAAGAAAAGAAAAAGACATTGCCTAGAAGGGACACTTTCAAACAAAGGGGCAGGTTGTCTTCAAGACTAAATTAAGTTTTCTCCATCTAGCTCCCAAATTTGGATTAAATGAAATACCATACTTGATTATTTAGCAATTGCATCTTCCTTCTGCCACAGAACAGTGAGATGAATGTTATTCTTTTATCTCAGGTTTTTTGACTAAGGAACTGTTGAGAACTCTCCTGCTACTTTCTACTGTAGATTTTGCTTCCTGATCTGTCCCTGCATCTATGACTGCTGCAGCATCTTGTGATCACGAAATTGCGATTCAGACAATTTTCAACCAGTGCATATCTATGATTGTTGCAGTGTCCCACAACCAGATTCTAACAAGCAGAAATAATGGAGAGCTTTATCTAGCCAATTTACACATGGGAGTTAAGCAGCTTAAGGCTACAAAGCAGAAAAGCCCCAATTAGCTCATTTCCCCCCCCCATTTCCTCAAATTCCCCTTTTACAATAAAGGAGTTATCCCTCTCCCACCCTACCCCGTCATATAGCCTTGGACTGAGTACATTTTTTTCAAGAGAAAGTACTAAACAACTTAAAACTCCATAATGTTCTTATATACATCTCTCAGCCTTGGATACTGTCACTGTATTTGACATAAAAGAAGCATTAAGGAGAGATACCTCCTTTCATTGTTCTTGTCTTAGCATGTCCATCTTCTCCCTTTGTCTTCAGCTATATTTGCAGAAGGGAGGACTCCATCAGATGCCCGGGTTTGATATCTTCCACAACCTCAATTTATACCTTTTTTTTCATCATCCCCTTGTGTTGAATAAGATTACTATTTTAAGCAGCAAGTGTTAGCATATCATGAAGAGAGAGAACCCCAAGTAATTATTATTTATTATTACTGTATTTTTACTGTAACATATGAAGACAAGCGCATTCTGGTTCATTTGCCCAAATAACATAGTCACTCTTAATCAATATGCACCTTAATTTGGGTGGCAGGATGAAAGAGCACCATGTCCTGCAAGGGCTCTGATCTTTTAATCCCACGTTGTTCTGTAAAGGACAGACATCTCTGTGATGTTCATCTGTTTGCCTCTTCCCACTTCTGCCTTCTTTCCAATCTAGTGTTTCGTTCCAACTATTTTCCTGAAGCTCCTGATCTTAAATTAGTGTGATTAAAATAAATATGCAGACCCATTGTAATTGGTGGCCCTATAGCATCATCTTGCTACTATTTGCAATTAAACTCTTCCCCCCTCTACAGAAGGAACTTCTCTAAGTTTTTATAGCTTTTATAATAATTTCTCTGGGGGTCTCCATGCCTTTAAACAGATGGTTTGCCAAGAAAACACAACCACTACTTTCCCCACCACTCTGGGGCGTCTTCCTTTGTGTAGCTGATCATATATAACTACAACTTACCAGTTTGCGCTGACACCACTGGCAAATTCCACACAGGACAATGGTGACACTAAGGCTAATGGTGATGATGACTGAAACCAGGAGGACATCACGGGAGGGTGTCCCTGAGAAGAGAAAGCCCAAAGTTAGCCACGTCTCATCACATTGCCACATTGTCCTTTAAAGTGTTTTACTTGCTTTTGTCCACATCTCTCAGCAATCCTAAAAAATGAAATGTCTGCTGGCCATCAGAACTGATGAATAGTTTCTTCTCTACGCATGTGTCAAGTGCCTCAGATTCACTTCTCAAGGTCTTTTTATATTTTGCTTGGATTTCTACTGGGCTTAGTACTGAATACTATTTTCTGTTAAACTCAACAAACATCTGGTTGAATCAATATTTTTAATACTTTGTTTTAATTTCACCTTGGTGAAGGAGGGTAAGAAATAAAAACAACAACTATAAATTCTTGGTAGTTCCTTTGCCAAACAAGGTCTCAGACTGGAAAGATCAAACCAGGGATTGAAACTCTGCTGCTTTGGCTGTTAATGGAGAGATTCAGCAAATGTCCTTAACATGGACAGGGCAAGCCTTATTGCAATTCAATACCCAGAACCAACCATAGATCATCATTAGTATGCTATATGATTTCATGGCACTCCAGATGCACGCCTTTCGATAGAACAATTATAGCAGCAAAAGAACATTGCATTTAAAAAAAAATACAGATCAACTATTAAGAACTGCTCCTCTCTCACAAATTAAAAATAAAGAAAAATAAAAGTAAAGGTTGGTGCGGGTGAGGAAAGATGATGTTGTTGGGAGGAAATCTGTATTTAGCAATAGCCATAGCACTTAGACTTACAGTATATGCTGCTTCACAGTGTTTTACAGCCTTCTCTTAAGCAGTTAACAGAGTCAGCCTATTGCTCCTAATAATCTAGGTCCTTATTTTACCCACCTTGGAAAGATGAAAGGCTGAGTCAACCTTGAGTCTGATGAGATTTGAACTACCAAATTGCAGGCAGCCAACAGTCAACAGAAGTAGCCTGCAGTACTACATTCTAACCACTGTGCCACCACGGCTCATTTAACTGCTTTTTGAGTCTGAATTATCCAGACAAATAGTATTCAGATATCATTTTCTCTCTCTTACATCTCTCAAGATAGTTGGGAAAGAGACGGGTTTTAATCCCACCATTTTACTCCTTGGATTCATGCTACTTTGCTGTTTTTATTCAAATATTTTATAAACATTGGAGCAAAGGATCCTGAACAAGGGTTGTTGTTTTTCTTCTAGATAATAGTAAAGAGATAAATATTTTTTTCACTGCTGATAAAGCAGATAGTAGAGAAAAATATCCCCAAATCACACGCCAGAGAAAGTAGCCTGCTAGGTTGTGGGTTGTCCATGTGTGATCTAGAATTTAAATAGCACAGGTTCTAATTAGAGCTCAAGAGAATGAATCCATATTCTAAAATAGTGGTCTTGACCTAGAAAAGTATGGCAGTATTAAAACTAGAGCTACTTTAATTGCAATTCACATGGAAGAGTCCCAGTTGTATAGAGCTAGCTAAGTGGATGATATACCATATATATGGGTCAGGAGTTTTCAATAGCTTAGCACAACTTTAATTCCACACATAGGCCTCCATTTAAACATGCATTCCATCAAATGTACATAATTATATGCGGTATCATGACTCAAGACACATTTAGCAGAGGAAGATAAATGGAAAGCAACAGATAAGTAGTCAGGCAAAGCAAGTACTATGTAACATTTTCTTCAACAGACTATAATTCAATATTTATTTCATTATTATTTTTCTGGTATAAACAACTAGGGAAAATTTAGAGCAACCAAGCAATAAATCAACAGAAGAAGCTAGAATTCAAAAAATTTAAGGTAATACTTACTGAGAAGATGTAACACTGTGTCTTAAATTAACAGTAGCCTCTTGTGTAAGAGGGTGAAGTGGTATCATGAAAAATCCAATGGATTTCTTTCATTAGAACACAGGAGATGGAAATAAAAGTAGAAGGCTAATCCAAGCATAGGTAATAACAAATGGTACAGTGTGGCTGCAAAGACCAGTGAGTTGACAATATCAATAAGCAAATATAGTGTTCACTTTTCTTATTTACACTAAGATCTTGTACTAATAAACAGAATATTAATTATCTGGGTTGATGATAGAAGATTGCCCGTGAAGATATATCGCTGCTACTGAAGAAAGAAGAGGCATGACTATTACAAATAATACTCTCAGCTGTTCAGCCAAAGTCTAAAAAGAAAGGGAAACAAAGCTCCATGGCAAGTAAAAAAGTCTTTATTCGTCCATATATTGTTCTGAGTTCGGGAAACAACAAGCATCAAAAATGATAGTAAAGTCAGCTCTGGTGCACCTCGTAGCCAGAGTTATATTTATACACCCAATAATAACATAATGAGTTTATCCACCATCCGGTGAACACTACCGCTTAATTTCCGGTCACTATATAACCCTCGATATCATGCATTTTTCCATTAATTATCCACCCTCCTTTACCATACCCTCGCCACAGCACACTCTCCATATCCCACCAACTCCCCTGTGCCCTCCCAGTATATATTCACTCCCTGAGGTCATTATTTTAATGGTCAGCATGTTCATTGCTCTGCCGATAACTGCCTGCAACTTGTGATAGTTCAGCGTCTGATGTCATCAGGGCTTGTCGTCCATCTCCATCGGCAATTCCGACCTGGTGTCAGTCGGCTAGCAGGTGCTTCCTACCATGTAGAATACTGTCATGTCTCCAGGGCATGCTGGAGCCATGACACCACATGTTGTGCCATGTCAGACTATGCTATCGAGGGGGGAAGTGCTGTTAACCACCCAACCTGGAGCTTTGACTGTTTCACAGAGATAACGAGCCTTGCTAATGTCACATGCTGAGCTGTTACAGCCTGTGGGCTGTTGTAGACAAAGTGATTTGGTTGCTGCCTGTTGAACTAACAATCTTGGGGGGTGAGGAGGGTCACTTCATAGGCGTAAATACAATGTTGGAATATGCTATTTGTACAAGTATAGTAAATAGGGGTAAATAATTAATGGATAAAAAGCACAGTGTTTAGGGTGTTACATGGTGACTGGATGTGATCCAGTAGCGCTCACTGGGTGGTGGATAAACTCATTAAGTTGTTAACTCATGTACAAATGCAGCTCTGGCTGCGACGTGCGCCAGAGCTGACTTTAATTCCTTTTGGTTACTCGTTATTACCTGAATCTGGAACATTGTATGGGCAAATAAAGATTCATTTGATCATTACCTTGAGACCTTTGTTTCCCTTCCTGCCTGGAATTTGGCGAAACAGGTGAGAAGAAAGTCAGCTCTCTTCAAATCCTCTTGAGTGCCTGTCATCCCTCCCCCCAAACCCCGTGAATGGTTTAGTGTACTGCGTTGGGGAGAGATGTCGGAAGGCATAAACGTGGATTTGGTTTTGCCGCTTGTATCGGAGATGGATGAGGAAGAGATTTATCTGCGTGATGACCAAGTGTGTGAGTCTAGAGGGGTTTATAAGTGGAGCTGGTGATACTGGGGATATTCCCAAAGATGTACAAAGAGTTACTAGACATAAACTACGTAAGATGAGGGAAGATCGTAGGAGTGATTTGGAGTTCCAGGAGGAGTGTGGGGGACAAGGCATTCGTGGAAAAACCCCTGCTTTTGCACTTCTCAATACTGGAGTGTTTGAGAAGCGGAGAGAAAGGAAAATACTTGAGGAAGATGCCTGGAGTATCTCCACCTCCAGTTTGGGAGCCAGGACTATAGAACTATTAAGAATAAAGTGTGGAGATCTGAGTATATAGGATTCCAGCCCAAAAGGAAGATGGGAGGGATCAGGAGCTTGTACTGATGATACTTCATGTTTCAGTTCTATCCCTAGGGAGGGGAGAGAATGTAATAGTAAGAGGAGTGGAAGTGACTTGACACCTGGATTCGATACATCATTGGCTGATGTTGCCGGGCCATCAGAACCCAGGACAGGGGTGACAAGGCCAATGTCCTCTAATTTTGCTCGAAGGGAGCCATCACCTCGACGTAGGCAACAGGAGGGTTCTTGGGGTCATCAGGGAATGTCTGGACAGTGGCCACAACATATGGTGTGGAGACCACCACTCTTGCAAACTATGTTTGATGGGAACGCAGACCGTATTGCGCTGTTCCTAAGCCAAGTGGTTAATCACCTGGAATGATATGCATCTTGCTATCTGTTCCAGTGGTCCATAGAGGTGGCTATTACAGGAGTTTTAACAGGGGATGCAGCGGACTGGGTTGCAGAGTTACATAGCAAATGGGCACGAGAGTTGGTAGATGTCAGTCTGTTTCTGGATTCACTCCATAATCATTTTGAAGATAGATCCCACATCCACCAAACTGAGAATCTATAATGGCATTGAGGCAAGATGGGAGACAGGCAACTGAATATGTATGGGATTTTTAACTTTTGGCTGGGAAGTTAAGGTCTTGGCCTGAGCGTCTGTTGGTCCAAGAATTCCGTGCTGGCTTAGATCATGGTTTAAGACAGGCTTGTCTATACAGAAGAGTTCCTC
This sequence comes from Laticauda colubrina, assembly GCA_015471245.1. Taxonomy (NCBI): domain Eukaryota; kingdom Metazoa; phylum Chordata; class Lepidosauria; order Squamata; family Elapidae; genus Laticauda; species Laticauda colubrina. Next base: position 15,933,122 of record BLBF01000054.1, on the reverse strand, counting down.
AATATTTGACAGAATGGTACAGAACAGTGGTTGAACTTGATGTCAGGCTAAAGGAGTTCAGAACCAAGCCTGATTCCTTCCAAAAGGTACCTAAAGCGAATCTCAATGTCATGGGAGGTCAAAGCAGACCAGGAGATAGTCCACTGACTGGTTCAGAAAACGAAGGGGGAAGCGTCACCATCAAGACACCGTCAATTGGATGAACGTAGCCAACCCAGAGCAGTATCGGGATTGGATGATAGTGGTGAGGAAAGCAATGATGATACGATGGTGAGTGCCCCAGTTCACCCTTTCATGATACCAGTGATATTGAACGGCAGGAATACGAGACTAAGGGGTAGATATGGGGCCCTGATAGACATGGAATATACGAGGTATCTTTTTAGCCAATGAGTAGTGGATGAACTGAAGTTACAGGTGGAACAATTGCCCACACCAATGAGTTTCAAACAGGTAAATGGGTCCCTGCTTGGGGGGTCCCCAGCTACGATGATGACTACTCCTATTAACTTGAAATTGGAGCTCATTGGGAACAGCTACAATTTATTGTCTCGCATATGCACGAGGCACTAATACTAGGCCTTGTGTGGCTGGATAGGTGGGAGCTCATTATATGGTGGGAGGGTGGTTGTTGTCATTTACGACTGGTAGTAGGACCAGATCCCCATCAGGTAAATCCAGGGGAGTTCATGCAGAATTCACAAAACGAATTAGCAACCATCATAGGTGAACATCAAAAAATCCCCTACCTGATTGAGTATGTGGATTTTGCAAAAGTGTTCAGTGAGGAGGAATGCAAACACCTACCCCCCCCAAAACCGACTGTGCAATAGAATTGATCCCAGGGGTGCAGTTACCTAAACCTCGTATGTACGCAATGACTCCCAAGGAGATGGAAGAGATGAGGAATTATTTAGATAAAAACTTGGCCCGTGGCTTCATACAGCCTGGACGATCACATATAGGTGCCCCAGTATTAGGGAGAAGGATGGAACCTTGTGTTTGTGTGTGGATTTTAGAGGGCCGAACGCTGTATGCATAGATAATGCATATCCTCTGCCTTTGATCAGTGACTTATTGGCCACGTTGGCCACCGGAAAAATCTTCACGAAGTTGGATTTGCGTCAAGCATATTAAAGATATGTATTAAACAAGAAGATGAGTGGAAAACTACCTTCAATTGTCCCCTTGGTAGTTTTCAATTTAAGGTGATGCCTTTTGGGCTGCAAGGTGCCCTCACAGTATTCATGCAGTTGATTAATGCTGCATGAACATTTATATTGCGCAATACTAGTGCATTTAGATGACATCCTTATTTACACACAGACCTTGGATGAACATGTAAAATTAGTACGAAGTGTGTTGAGAAGATTGTTAGACACTAAATTGTACGTGAAACTGTCAAAATGTGAATTTTACTGCAGTAAGTTGGACTATCTAGGATACAGAATTTCCCATGATGGTTTGGAAATGGATCCCAGTAAAGTCACCACTGTTTTGGAATGTGAAACCCCACAAACCCATAAACAATTGCAGAGTTTCCTTGATTTTACAAACTTTTATAGGCAATTTGTACCACAGTTTGCTAGTATTGCATTACCATGAACCAAACTACTAAAAACAAAGAATCAGAAAACAAAGCCAATGCCCGGTCAAAAATTGGAGTGGTCCACCGTATGTCAGCAGGTGTTTGACAATTTGAAGACATTGTTTTCCCAGGCACCGATTCTAAAACATTCTGACCCCATGAAAAAATATGCAGTTCAAGCTGATGCCAGCAATGTGGCTGTTGGCGCTGTCTTTTTGCAAATAAATGAATAAGGACTGTTACAACCTTGTGCTTATACATCCCGGAAATTCACCCCAACAGAGAGAGGATGGGTGATTTGGGAGAAGGAAGCATTTACGGTGAAATGGGTGTTAAATACAGGGGGACATTTATTAGAGGGCACCAAAGAAGTTTTTGAAGTCTGGACAGACCACAAGAATTTGGAGGCTTTACAAATTCCCCGTTGTTTATCTCACAAACAGGTTAGGTGGGCTATGCAGTTTAATTTCCAACTGCACTGTATGTACCAGGCAGTCAAAATTTTATGGCGGATGCTCTGTCCTGACTACTGCAATACAATGAACCTCGAGATGTGATTGTTCAGCCTCTGATCCCAGAAATGACACCCAGGAATATGGGACAGGTTACATGGTTATAGGAAATAAAGGAGGATATGTTGCGAGAGGCAACTTGGACAGATACATGGCTTACCAGTAATGCTGACTCGATTTACTATAGAGATAATTTAGCTTGGAAAGGAAACAGGATTTATGTTCCGAAAAAATGTAGGAATTACATTTTGGAAAAATGTCATGATGACAAATCAGCTGGGCATTTCAGGTTTTTAAAAACCTTACATTTAGTTCGATGTCAATTTTGGTGGCCAAAAATGAGGTCTGAAATAGAACAATATATAAAAAATTGTCATGTCTGTGCAATGTCAAAACCAATACTAGGAAAACCACTAAGATTGTTACGAACAATGTTTGAACCTCAACATCTTGAACACTAGGATATTGCCATGGATTTTATAGTGGAACTACCAACCAGTAACGGATATAGAGTTATATGGTCAATCATTAACCTATTCTCGAAACAGGAACATTTAGTACCTTGCCATCAGCTAAATCTCTAGCCAATATGTTCATGCAACATGTGTATAGATTACATGGAATCACTCGACAAGTAATTTCTGATAGAGGAGAACAGTTTACTGCTCAATTCTGGACAGCATTCCTCCGTTTGTTGGGATTGTTTCAGGGGTTAAGTTCAGCCTATCATCCAAGCATGAATGACGCCACAGAAAAAGCAAATGCCATGGTGGAGAGATATTTAAGATCTTACATATCCTATCAACAACAAGAATGGGCGGAGCTGTTACTGTTTGCAGAAGTCACGTACAATAACGCAGTACACAGTAGTACAGAATATAGTCCATTCTACATAGCTAATAGCATGGAGTTTAGTCCATTACCAGATCTGAATAGCTATCCCAATGATCCGATCAGTGTCCATCAGTGGGCACAATGAGTACAAGCTAGTTGGATACATGTGAGAAAAGCCCTGGATAAAACGGCAATGGATTATGAAGTATATGCAGACAAGAAGCGGCAGGATCATAAGCCTTTCCAGGTTGGGGATAGAGTATACCTGTCAACAAAATATATTAAGTTGAAATTAAACAGTAAGAAATTAGGGCCCAAATATCTGGGTCCATTCCCGATAACAAAAATCATCAATCCTGCCACAGTAGAGATAAAATTACCATCATTGTTGGGCCGTATACAGCCAGTGTTTCATGTCAGTTTATTAAAACCCATTGACTCCCAGGTCGAAGTACCTGAAATAAAAAAGAGTTATCAACATGATATGGATTACACTGAGATAGCTGGAATCCCCGACTCTCGAAAAAGAAGGAATAGTATACAATATTTAGTACGTTGGAAGGGCTACCCTTTATCAGAAGCATCCTGGGTGAAGGCATCAGATGTACATGCAGATCGTTTAATGCGTCATTTCCACAATACATACCCCGACAAACCTGGGCCCATGTTGCAATTAGAGTAACTGCCATGACTCTAAGTAATAATAATGTTTTTCCTATGTTGCAGGCAGAGTCCTGGTAAGAGAGGCCGTCTGTCATGTCTCCAGGGCATGCTGGAGCCATGACACCATGTGTTGTGCCATGTCAGACTATGCTATCGAGGGGGGAAGTGCTGTTAACCACCCAACCTGGGGCGTCGACTGCTCCACGGAGATAATGAGCCTTGCTGACATCACATGCTGAGCTGTTACAGCTTGCGGGTTGTTGTAGACAAAGTGATTTGGTTGCTGCCTGTTGAACTATCTTGGAAGGGATGGAGGGTCACTTCATAGGCATAAGTTGGAATATGCTATTTGTACAAGTACCGTATATACTCGCATATAAGCCGATCTCGCATATAAGCCGACCCTTAAAAAACTGCCCCAAAATGAGGAATTTTGCAAAAATTCGCATATAAGCCGACCCCCAAATACCATGGTGTTCAACCCCTGATCTCACCGTCAAGGCTCACCGTCAGAAAGATTCTGGGAGGACAGGGCTTTGGGCGCGACTTTCCTGAACAGCAGAAGAGAAGCCCAGAGGGAAAAGTCGGCAGGGCAAAAGTTGCGGCTCATCATCCATCCAGGGAGAAAAATGGCCGATTTTCGTGCGCGTTTTCCTTGAGGCGAGGGCTGCTAAGGGCCAGCTGACAGGGAGTGTGAGAGCCAAGACTCTCATCATGGGAAGCCACCACGCTAAGTCGCTGCCCGACTTCGCACGCGTTTCCCTTGAGGCGAGGGCTGAAAAGGGCCAGCTGACAGGGAGTGCGAGAGCCAAGACTCTCATTGCGGGAAGCCGCCACGCTAAGTCGCTGCTCCAGTGCAAATCGAGGCACGGCCACCGATAAATCAGATTTATGTGCGTATAAGCCAACCCCCAAATTTGGGGGGAAAAAAAGCGTTCTAAAGTCGGCTTATATGTGAGTATATACGGTATAGTAAATAGGGGTAAATAATAAATGGATAAAAAGCACAGTGTTTAGGGTGTTACATGGTGATTGGATGTGATCCAGTAGCACTCACCGGATGGTGGATAAACTCATTAAGTTGTAAACTGGTGTATAAATACAGCTCTGGCTGTGAAGTGTGACTTTAATTCCTTTTGGTTACTCGTTGTTACCTGAATCTGGAACATTGTATGGATGAATAAAGACTCATTTGATCATTACCTTGAGATCATTGTTTCCCTTCCTGGCTGGAATTTGGTGAAACAGCTGAGAAATACTCAGACGCAGCGGAATGCTTGGTGTCACGGCTAATCAGGACTGCTATCCTCCCATTCTCTTTCTCTGAATTTCTGGTGCCTACTTTTGGTGAAATGGTTCTACCCAGACTGATAGTTTCATATTACCTGATTTAACAGGGAATTGCCAATCCTGAATTTATATGGAGCTGAAGATCTTTTGTTAAGACCAAACATAAATAAATAGTTCCCATTTTCCCTCTTAACTAAGGTTAGCAGATGTTGTACTCTAGGGCAATGGTGTCCAATTCATGGCCTGTGGGTTGGATGCTGACCCCTCCTGTGCCCAGTTTAGTAAAAGAGAAAAATGTCCCAGTACATCATGTGACGACACGAGTTTGCTCTAGGATATTAGTGTGATCAATAGAGCTAGAGTTTTTTTTTAAAAATTGAAATAACAAAGAATTTGTTTAAAGGATTTTTATTTTAATAAAGGCAACATAATAAGGAGTAAATTGGTTAACTACATTAGGTTTATACAGAAACTACTGTTTTCCTAAAAATAAGACATAACCAGAAAATAAGCCCTAATGTGTTTTTTGGAGCAAAAATTAATATAAGACCCAGTCTTATTTTCGGGGAAACATGGTAGCATTCAATCATCTGCAAACAAACTGAGTGAAGAGATAGAGGAATCATGAATGGAAGCAAAACTATGCAAAATAGCTCCCCAAACAAGTAGCCAAGACTGATGAGAGTCAAACAAGTACAGGTCTTTCTCTCTTCCCTTAGCTCTCATTAGAAAAATACATGGCTTTTATTATATTTAGAGACACCCCCTAGCCTGCTGACCCCTAGATCCATTAAAACTACCATCAAATTGAAAGCACATCCTGATATAGCAACTCTTCCCAATATATATAAACTAAATGAAGTCACAGGAAGTTTTGCAATAGCAGCACATGAGCTGGAATGGAAGGATTATGATAGTTTGAGGATTTAAAAAAAAGAATGATGGGGACACGGGGAGTTCTGGAAAATAATGAACATCATAAGCAGAGCAAACTTGAGTGTTCCAACATATTCTGCTGATGTGAGTATGAAGAGGCCCAATTAACTGCAGCAGAAGCAAATGCACATCTAGTAGCAAAAGGTATTTCCAAATCATATCATTAACCTGTGAGGAACTCCAGGCAAATCAGGAAAATCCTGGAGACAGGGGCTTATTAAAATTCAAACTAGTTTGCTCATGTATAAAACAATACAAGAAAGAAATGCAAAGTCCTTTCTCATTTATCTGACTCCTCTTTGGCCATGTCACACTGCCCAACGGATGCAAAAAGGACACAACGGACGAGCAAAATGTTCCATCCATTGTTATCCGCTCTCAAAAGGGGCAAAAATTTGCATAAGCAGAGCGGATAACACGGAAAGGAACGGACGTGGGGAGGACGCAGAGCGGATGTATAGAGGATGCAGAGCGGATGTATAGAGGATGCGTAGAGGATGCGTAGAGGATGCAGAGCGGATGCAGAGAGGATGCGTAGAGGATGCAGAGCGGATGAGCTGCATCCGCTTTCATCCTTTCTCCATCCGTGCTACTAACGTTGCGCGTCCGTTCTGCTTCCTCCCTGCGTCCGTTTATTGCTGGAACAGATTTTAGTTGTGCGGATGCACAGCGGATGCCTAGCGGATATAGCAGATTTGTAATGGATGCAGAACGGATGTCCCCCGTATGCCTAGAGGATGCAGAACGGATGCATTGGATACATTTTCCGCGCAAAAGTTTTAGGCAGCCCAAAACTTTCTGAGTGGATGAAACGTCAATAAACGGATGCTGGACGGATAGAGAGGAAGCAAAACGGAGGCAGTGAGTACATCGCGTTAACCAACGGATGGTAAGCTTTTTTGTCCGTTTTACATCCTCTTTGCATCCGTTGGTGCAGTGTGACAGGGGCTTTAACTCTGTTCACGTTTTGTTTTACCACTGATTAGGACAATTCCAGTGGGTACATTTCACTGGTATAAATGATTGGTGCTAGGTCTATTTGCCTGTGTGTGCATTGGGGGGGTGGGGTCATTTTCATTTACCTAAGAAATATTTGCTAGTGACACTCATTATACCTTAAAGTTGAGCTAATAATTGCAATTAACAATTATTAAACTATATATATTGGTGTTATGATATCTCCATCTAATCCTTCTCCCAATTCCTCACTGACTTACAGTTGCTTTATAAGCCAAATATAATTGAATCTCTGTAGGACTATCAAGGATAAACACCTCATGCTTCTTATATGTGGACCAAACCTCTGGAAATGACTTCTAATGCAAAAGAACCACTAAGGTTGGTTAATTCTGGAGTGGAAGACATGTAACTGCAATTAAAAGCTGAAGCATGATTCACACAAACATTCATAAACCATTATTTTGCAAACCACAGTAGCTTGGTTGTTACAAAACACTTAAGCACAAAGCAAAGAAACCATCCTAAGATTTATTTATATATATATTTGTTTTTTTAAGCTTTCGCGGGTACTTACATGTGTGCTGTTCAGTTTCCTTCGGGTATTATCCCACGTCATTGTAGTGCTTTCAAAGTTATAGCAACGTTTCAACAGAATCTCATCTGCCATCATCAGGCTTCTGTATGGATGTGGGTCTCACAGCTTTTGGTTTCAAATTCAAGGCTGGCCTATTCTGATTGGCTGGGAGTTTTGGTCTGTGTTCACTGGACTTGGAGTTTGATTGATTGGTGTTTCTGGTTTCTTCTGTCTGTTTTGTGGCTTTGATTGGCTGGCAACACTCTGTTCCTGTGTTGGAGGCTTTCAGTGAAGCTTGGCTTCGTGTGAAAGGACGGCTGCTATCCATTAGGAAGCCAGGATTCATCTGGGTGCCTGGTGGGGGGATGTTCGAGTTGGAGGCATCAGAGGGAGTCTGTTTGTGCTCAGGTGTTTGCCTAGTTTGTGGTGTGGAGATCTTTCAAATTCCAAGTCCAGTGAACACAGACCAAAACTCCCAGCCAGTCAGAATAGGCCAGCCTCGAATTTGAAACCAAAAGCTGTGAGACCCACATCCATACAGAAGCCTGATGATGGCAGATGAGATTCTGCTGAAACGTTGCTACATCTTTAAAAGCACAACTACAATGACGTGGGATAATACCTGAAGGAAGCTGAAAAGCACACATGTAAGAATTTGTATGTGGATCTTTGGTTATTCGGGTTTTGGGTTATTCCAATTCTACGCGGGAGAAAACCCGAATAACCAAAGATATATATATTTGTTTTCTGAGGTTTTTGCGGGTATTTGTATGTGGATCTTTGGTTATTCGGGTTTTCTCCCGCGTAGAATTGGAAGTATCTAGGCAACGTTTCGATGAAGTCTCATTCATCATCTTCAGGCTTGTTTCTTCAGCTCTGTGCTTCTCAGAGT
>BLBF01000054.1:15867632-15924863 GCA_015471245.1 Laticauda colubrina | reverse complement strand
CAGAACTACAATGACGTGGGATAATACCCGAAGGAAGCTAAACAGCACACATGTAAGTACCCGCGAAAACCTAAGAAAACATATATATATATATATAAAATCTGTTGTAAAACAAATGTATTCAGAAGTAAACACAAGGAGGGATTTTATGTCAAAAAGCACTTAGGCATGCATGTAGTAACAGAAGAGGAGGAAAAACATAAGAAATTCACTGAGAGACTAGACCAAAGACTTGTCTATTGTAGTGTCCTATTTCTCACAGCACTCAATGCCTCTGGGAAGCTGAGAAATAGGAGGAAATAATCTCTTCTTGATCCCTCCCCCCCAACTGGTTTTCATTCAGTGATTTTGATCCTTGAGGTAACATGTATCATCATGATGCATAGCCTTTCCTCTATAAATTTATCCAAATCCTATTAAAATATATTCATGTTAGCTAAGCATCATCTCCTCTGGTAGCAGATTCAGTAATTTATTATGAGTTTCAGATTGTGTATTCCTCACATCATCTGTGAAGAATTTGGAAGAAGTAAGTGATTCTGTTGTCTCTTAAGGAGGCACTGCATTGTTTAATATGATGAAAATCTTCTTTCTCGGGTACTGATCAGTAGAAAACCACTTAAGGATATCATTACCTAAAGCAATTTCTGTTACCTTTTGAAAATGTCGCATAAGATTAGATCTGAGAGAATTACTGTAAGGAACTGAGGAAAGAAGAACAGGAGGGATTTAATGACAACCTGAACAGGCAGCCTGATTTCATTTGATAGTGACTTAGTATAGAATTTAGAGAGCTAGTTTTCTGCAGTGGTTAAGGAGTCTTGGTGGCACATAAGTTAAAATGCACTATTGCAGGCTAACTCACTGCTCATTGTGAGGACTTTGATTTTGACTGACTCAAGCTTGACCCATCCTTCCATCCTTCTGAGGTCAGTAAAATGAGGGCCCAGATTGTTGGAAGCAATATGCTAACTTTGTAAGCCACTTAGAGAGGGCTGTAAAAGCAGCATGAAGTGGTATATAAGTCTAAGTGCTATTGTTATCATGCTACAAACCAGCAGCCCATGGGTTTTAGTCCCACCTTTTGCACAAAACCAGCTGAGTAACCTTTGGCTGGTCACACCTACTCAGTTCTAGGATAAAGCGTTTAACTCTATCTAGCAGCTCTGTCTGCTCTTCTATATTAAAAAAAAACTATTGCAAAGAATGCTGCTTCTCTGCATTCTTAAACAACTATTTTTTCTATCCTCTTGGAGATAAAGAATTAATACAATCAAAGAAAATGCATGAGATATATTGAAATCTACAACACTGTTTACTAACTAGGGTGGGGTGCAACAGAGACCAGAGTTCATCTGTCATTATTAGTCATCTTACAGAAAAGGGATTTCGGCAGATTCCAGGTGTCAAGTCCAAGCTGAGAAAAAGCACCAATTATTCCTCTTCTATGTACTTTACATTTTAAAAGAAAATTTTTGTCCTACTTGTCTCTTGTGATATCTATATATGCTTTAGAGCAGGGGTCACCAACCTTTTGGATCTCAGGGACCACCAAACTCATAATTTTAAATCCCAGGGACCACTAACCGGTTCTGTGGGCGTGGTCTAATTTGTGGGTGTGACTTGGTGCTCATGTGACTGGCTGGGCATGGCTTGTATGCAAATATTATAAGTATTTATATAAATATTGATTTTTTTTATTAAAAAAGAGCAACTTTTACCCAAAATCAGGCAAAGCAGGCAGGCAGATTGAATTGCTCGCAGAATCATTCAGTGATCTATCTATCTGCCATCAGCTAGCTCAGTCTGTCACATAAAATTTGCTTGCCATGAGTCTGCACTGAATAATAGGACCTTCAGTCCTAAGGGAATTTCGGCTGTGCTTATAGGAAAAGCTGAAGATCTAAAGACTAGCTAGAAAGCAAGAAATCCAACCATTTCCTGCTTCTCAGCTAATCTAAATCTCCCATAGCTGATGGTTGGAAAAAGGAAAAATAGCAATTTAGCAGGCAAGTTTGCCAGGTAAGGAGTGAGTGGGCAGGGAGGGTTCCCGCGAGCCATGTGGGCGGCACAGCCTTGTATTTCTGCGCAGCCTGGATTAATTGGTTTTTGGGGGGGGGAACTCTGGTGGTAAGATTTCTCTGCAGCCCACCAAAATTTTCTCACAGCCCACCAGCCGTGGCCCACTGGTGAGCGACTGCTGCTTTAGAGACTATACAATAAGTCAGTTCATCCAAGAATAGACTATATACAACTACATGTAAAGGTTGTAGTGTTGGAAGGAGAAAGTACCTAAACCTAAATGTGATAAAGAGCAATATGGATAACTCAAAGAATTTGTGCAGTTTGTTTGAATGATGCTTAAGGGATCAGTTTTTTGAGGCTCTTGAAGGAAACTATCAGTCTAATTAAATCTGTAGCCTCAGAAAAGTGAGCAAGGAATGGTGAATTTGCTTGCCTTTTAGGTGAAATTTATGCTGGTTTAGATCCAGAGTAAGTTCACTGCAATCATTTAAGTGGAAATACTATTACTGTATTGATTAACTGAACATGGTTTTATAAACAGGTACAAGATAATCAGCAAGGCAGTTTTTAACCCCAGGAGTTACAACAAACTCGCAGCAATTGGTACTGTTGTTGAACACTCTTCCCCTAGTCCCCCCCCCCCCAATTTAATGCTATAAGATTAAATAGGATGCATCTAAAACCAAGATGCATTTATCATGGGGCAATGAAGGTTCATAGGAACAATGACAGGTGGACCCTCCAAAACAAAAATGTTCTTGCTGTTCTCAATGTTTTGACATCTTGATTTCATATCTCAGCACAAATAGGCAACAGAGATTTTATTTATCCAAAGATGTACCAGGTCAATTTTATGTTTACTCAGAAGCAACTCCTACTAGGTTTATAGGACTTATTCCATAAAACTACCCAATTTATCCAGGAATAAATATCCATGAAATAATAAACAACATGTATTAGTCCTTTTCTGTTGCTTTTTTTCTGTCCAGAGTTATTCTAATGAAAGCTAAAATTGGGAAAAATCAGTAGGGGGCACATGCACTGCACTTTTGGAAATAATTAGAAACTGTATTTCAAAACATTCATTTTCCTAGACATGCCTATGGCAAGTGAAAAGTCCCACGGCTGGTTATTGAGATGGGGCACCTGTAATCTAACAAAATCCTATCTACTGACCTCCAAACAACACATTACTGTAGTTTGTTGCCCAGATTTTGGAAGATACAACTGCCACAGTATTTTGTCTTTAAACTGTCTGAAATCACATTTACTTTCCTACTTATGAATTGTATAATAGCTTTGAAACTCCCTCCCCCCTTAGTTTAGGTTTCAGCATTAGGCTGTGTAATGGGCCATTTGAAATATATGTATGCAATCAATTATCCAAGATTAGAGGAATTATCCAAGATTAGAGGTAACTATAATGCAATTTTTGATGCTGCAATCATTTTTGCATATTCTTGGGCTTAAATTTGTACTTACATTTCTTTTACTGAATTGGTTTATCAACAGTTGAAGCCCAAAGGAGTGGTATAATTTATTCTAGGTCAGGAAACCAGTTTCTAACAGAGGGGGGTGGGGAAAGAGCTAAGGCTTATTTGCTTGTTTCCAAAGCTATTTTTACATGTGTATATATTTAAAAATGTGACCTGATTTTATCCAAAAAGACCAAATACCCACGACTCTGAATTTCTTCAACATGCATGAAAGCAGCCCTAACAAGCCTGCCTTCTGTAAGTGAGAAGGATTTTGTTTTGTTTTTTAAATGTAATGTGAATAATCACAGTGCCACAATAAGACTTAGCAGGGAGTTGTCATCAGTCAAGTGTCTCAGAAGTGTCAACTGGAATTTTATCAATTTCTGCACACATGCATTTTAGACACTTACTCCTACTTCCTGGAAAAGCTGAACAACTGTCTCCCATCAGGTCTGTGAATGGAACTGCCTCCTCAGTTATCAGCTTGGTGCCTCTCATAAATCACTGGGGCCAAATGGTATTTTTCCTAGAGTTTGGAAGCTTTCAGGAGCAATGTATCAGGGCCACTAACCAAAAGACACAATTTATCATGAAAAATAGTTACTTTTCCACAGGTGCACTGGAGAATAACTAGTACGATGTTCTTCTCTGAAGAAAATATACTTTCAGCATTACAGACAACTGCAGATCAGTGATATTTATTTCTAGGATAGCTTAAAAGCAGAGGAAACTATTAAAGGCTAGGTCTCACTGGCCGATGGACGCAAAACGGAAGCAGAAAGGACACAGTGGACGAGAAAAATTTTGGGGGTGGCTCCATCCATTTTCATCCACTCCAAAAAGTGGCAAAAATTTGCATAAACAGAATGGAAAAGAACGGACGTGGGTAGTATGTAGCGGGGATGTTAAATGGATGTTCATCGGAAGCTTAGCGGATGAAAGCTGATGGAAGCAGATGACACCTCTGAAGTGGATCCAGGGAGAATTTCGAAGTGGACGCATAGAGGAAGGGGCGGATGCATAGTGGATGAAGCGGATGCATCATGTACGCCTATAGGAAACAAAGGGGATGCCGCACGGATGTATATCGAATGCAAATCATTCACTGAGCTTGCGGGGGGTATGAATTGTGTCCGCTCCGCGGATATAAAAGGATGCAGCACGCACGCAGAATAGTCTATTCTGACTAAGAATAGTCTCAGAGACTGAGTTGTTTACTTGTTTAATAAAGTTTGTCTTTGCTTAAGACACTTAATACAGTTTACTTGGTTCATTTTGCTTATTTAATAAAGTCATAAAGTTTACCTAAGAAAGTTAATAAAGGTTATCTTTGCATAAGACACTTAAGACACTTTACTTGGTTCATTTTGCTTATTTAATAAAGTCATAAAGTTTACCTAAGAAAGTTAATAAAGGTTATCTTTGCTTAAGACACTTAAGACACTTTACTTGGTTCATTTTGCTTATTTAATAAAGTCATAAAGTTTACCTAAGAAAGTTAATAAAATTTATCTTTGTTTAAGACACTTAGTTTACTTGGTTCATTTTGTTTACTTAATAAAGTGTTGGTGAAAACTTTGAAAAAATGGTTAAGCCTTTGCATGCTTGTGGGATAGATATGGATAGTTGTGGGATAGATAAACCTCCAGTGCAACCATAGTGGGACTATATGGTCCACCATCCCAGTGATCCAGATGATTTTCTCCCCCATTTTTATAGAAAATATTGGTTGTCCGCTAGGGGTTCTTCTACATACTCTAGACATACTCCAGACATCCTAAATATACGAGATACATCCCTGATACAAACGTTTTGTCCGTTTTTAATCCTTTATATACGAGATGCATTCGCTTACATCCTTTCTATTTCCGTGCTACTGACGCTGTGTAGACATTCCGTGTACCTTTTGTTTCCTCCCTCTTTCCATTTTCAGCTGCAGCGGATGTGAGTTGAGGGGATGGCCAGAGGATGCAGAGAGGATACAGCGGACATTTAACGGATGATAACGGACATAGAACGTTTGTTGCCCGTATATGTCGCGGATGTACATCGTATGCGGCAGAAAGTTCATCCGTTCACAAAGTTTTGTGCAGCTCAAAACTTCTTGCGCAGATGAAATTGCAGTGGACAGATGCTCGACGGATAGAGCGTATAAAAAATGTATGCAGTGAGTACACAATGGATGCATAGCGTTTTCCAATGGATGGCAAGCTTTTTTGAACATTTTAAATCCTCTTTGCATCCTCTCCATAAGTGCAGTGGGACCAGGCCTTAAATCAGAGCTGCCGCACAGTTTCACAACAAATTATTTAGACTAGTGATTAGGAAAAATCATGCAGGCTTTAATGCTTCTTTTGAGAAGCTAGGGTGCTTAAATGTGTAGCCCAATGCTTAAAATACTGAATTGGAGTAAAAACTTGATGTAAAAATTGAGAATGGAAGGGGAGACAGTGAAAACATTTTAATTCTATAGAAAAAGTATATAATTGTACCTACAGAAACACACTAGGTATTTCTGTAATATACGTAAATATTCTTCAATACTGTGATTAAATAAATCAGAAAATAAATTTGACTTCTTGGTAAATCTGTCTGCCATCAGTGACAGTAATGCACTGCAACATTTTTATTTTTTAAACTTTTAAAAAATGTTTTGCAGTATTATGCATAGACAGTAACATAGGGAAGTATAGCAGTGCACAAGATGAAGGAGAAACCTCATGCACTGAATACACAATGCCCCAAGTTCAATTATTTCTCCAAGCAGAATGTAACATGCTTCTAAAATTGTCAGTCAGTTCTTCTTGGAACATAATAACTTTAGAAAGCAATTACATATATTAATTTGAGTTTGAGATAAGATTTAGTATTTTCAGTGTCCATATTCTTTTGAACTATTACAGTGAAATTCACAGCTGGACAATGGAATTGGATTCTGCATTCTTATTGCTAAGAGAAGAGATTAATATTTTAAGCCCGTCACATTGCACCAACGGATGCAAAGAGGATGTAAAATGGACAAAAAAGCTTGCCATCCGTTGGTTAACGCGATGTACTCACTGCCTCCATTTTGCTTCCTCTCTATCCGTCCAGCATCCGTTTATTGACGTTTCATCCGCTAAGAAAGTTTTGAGCTGCTCAAAACTTTTGCGTGGAAAATGTATCCAATTCGTCTGTTCTGCATCCGCTACGCATCCGTTCTGCATCCGTTACACATCCGCTATATCCGCTAGGCATCCGTTCTGCATCCGCGCAACTCGCATCCGCTCGGACGCAGGGAGGAAGCGGAACGGACGCAGAATGGATGCAGAATGGATGCAGCACGGAAACAAAGCGTTTAAAATGGAAAAAACGTTAGCAGAGGGGACCTATCTCGGATATTAAGGATGTCTACAGGATGCCTAGAGGATGCCTAGAGGATGCAAAGGGACACCTATACTGCCTATAAAAAGGGGGAGCAACTCACCTGGATCTCACTTTCAGACCAGCAGCCCTGCTGCAGACCTCTGCAGCCTTCATCTGCCTCTTCCTCTTCCACAGCATCCAGTCATGTCCACCGTGGATCGTAACAAAGTCCTTTTGGCAGCCACCATCCTTCTGCAACAGTGCAAAGCCATCTACAGGCTCTGTGAACTCTACTACGGGAAGAATAATAGGCGGCCAAGAAGCATCTGGGTACGAAGATGGTTTGCCAGAAGAGCAGAGTACGGACTGTACAACAAACTGATGGTGGAGCTCAGGAACGAAGACACTCGTGCATTCCAGAACTTCATGAGGATGCCTCCAGCCATGTTTGACGAACTTGTGCAGCGGCTGACACCCAGGTTGACCAAGCAGAGCACCAACTTCCGGCCCAGCCTGGAACCTGGGCTAAAGGTGGCACTCACTCTGCGCCACGTGGCCTCAGGGACCACCTACAGGAGCATGCAGTACGGCTGGAGGGTGCCACACAACACCATCAGCATTGTGGTCAGAGAAGGGGTGCAGGCCATCATTGAAGAATAAAAAGGAGGAGCTCCTCCAGTGCCCCTCCACTGAAGAAGGATGGAAGAAAGTTGCAGAGCAGTGGTATCAGAGGTGGAACTTCCCACACACCATTGGAGCCATAGATGGCAAGCACGTGGCCTGCAAAGCTCCAGCCAAGTCGGGGTCCACTTATTTCAACTACAAGGGCTTCTTCAGCATCATCCTCTTCGCCATGGTCGATGCTGACTACAAGTTCATGTACATCGATGCTTCAGGCAACGGGTCATCTTCAGATGCCCAGGTATACAACGCAAGTGACCTCAAGGGTGGGCTGGAACACAACCTCATGGTGGGCTTCCCAGATCCAGACCCCCTGCCCAATGACACGCAAGATGGGCCCTACTTCATCATGGGGGATGACGCCTTCTCCCTCACAACCTACCTCATGAAGCCCTACACCTCCAGATGCCTCACCCGTGAAGAGAGGATCTTCAACTACAGGCTGTCCAGGGCAAGGCGGGTGGTGGAGAACACCTTTGGCATCTTGGCCAACAGGTTCCAGGTACTTCTCACCACCATGCAGCATCACCCAGAGACCATGAGGAGGATCTTGGAAGCTTGCTGCATCCTGCACAATCTCATGCGCGCCCGCTACCCAGTGTTGCAGAAAAGGCTTGTGGACCTCCAACAAGGCAATGGGGACATGGAGCCTGATGAATGGAGGCAAGGGCGAAGCCTGATAGACACTGAGGATGTGCAAGGCCCCAACAGAGCCTCATGTGAAGGGAAGAAGCAGCGCAACCTCCTGAGACACTGGTGCAACTCCCCAGCTGGAGCAGTGGAGTGGCAAGACAGGATGATAGATGATTAATGGGTGCTTCCTTCAGACTGTCTCATCACACTGATGAGATTGGGCCATGTATGTTGGGTGGCCCTAAAATGAACAGGGCATTTAATAAAGAGTTGTGTTTATGTTGACATGTGTGGATGAATGATTACATTATTGATAATAAGGGGTCATAGGTGTGGCCCCTGGGAGGGTGGACCATCCCATCCCACTATGCTTGCACTGGAGGTTTATCTATCCCACAGCTATTACCCATCCCAAAGGTATCCCTGTCCATCCCACTGCTATCTCAACCCATCCCACTGCTATCTTAACCCATCCCACAAGCATGCAAAGGCTTAAACCATTTCTAAAAGTTTCCAGCAAGACTTTATTAAAAAAAAAGAAATGAAGCAAGCGTGTGAATCAAAAATAGACTTTATTAACAACAAGCTATAAAATAAAAACCAGTCTCTGGCACTCCTCTTGGTCGCTCAGTCTCAGGGGTGAAGGGTCCAGGTGCTGTGGAGGTGGCTGGTCCTGGAGTGCTTGTCATCAGCTCCTCCAGAAGCAGAAGCAGCAGAAGTCTCAGCCCCAGAAGAGCGAGCCCGTGCTGCAGAAGCCCCAGCAGAACCAGAGTGAGGGCCAGGGGGTGGGATGGTAGCCCTGTCCCTCTTGCAAGGGCTGGCAGCAGATGGCTGAGTCTTGGTGTGCTTCCGCATGGTTGTGGGGTTGCTGGCTGGCAGGAAGTTTGGCAGGGAGGCAGGCACCAAGGCTGGCAGGAAGTCTGGCAGGGAGGCAGGCACCAAGTCTGGCAGGAAGGCTGGAAGGGAGGCAGGCACCAAGGCTGGCAGGAAGGCTGGCTGGCAGGCAGGCACCAAGGCTTGCAGGCAGACATGAACCAAGGCTGGCAGGAAGGCAGGCAGCAAGGCTGGCAGGCAGGCAGGCAGCAAGGCTGGCAGGGTGGCTGGCAGGCAGCAAGGCTGGCAGGGAGGCTGGCAGGCAGGCAGACAGCCAGGCTTGCAGCCAGGCATGCAGGCAGGGCAGGCAAGGCTGTCAATCCATCTGGCAGAAGGTCTTTCCTCTGAATGGTGACCTGCTTCCGAGCTGCTTCCCTTATATCCGTGGGGCTGACGCAATGCATCCTCCCCACATGCGCAATTAACGCTCGGCATCCGTTTGGCTTCCGCTGTGCATCCGCTAGGCTTCCACTCTGCATCCGCTTCATCCGCTCTGCATCCGCTGTATCCGTTCCGCATCCGCTTTGCTGCGCCCCCCCCGAAGCCTAGCAGATGTGCCATCCACTCCCATCCGCTTGGCTTCCGCTCTGCATCCATTTTCCATCTGCCCTGCGTCCTCCCCCCGTCCGTGTTATCAGCTCCGGTTATGCAAATTTTTGCCCCTTTTGAGAGCGGATAACAACGGAAGAAACATTTTGCTCGTCCGTTGTGTCCATTTTGAATCCGTTGGGCAGTGTGACAGGGCCTTTAACAGTTGAAAGATAAATGTATAGACCTAATTGATCAGTGGATTGAAGATCTGCTGTTACTTGTAACTGGATGCATTTTCTTACAGACTTACATTATATGTAGACAATAACAGTGAAAATTGTTATCTATTCATGCGACTATGGTATAAAATTTCAGATATATAATTTTGTTATTCTCGTGCATTTTCCCCTCCTTTCCCTCCCTTTTATTATTGTATTAGTTTTTCCTCTTCATTAAATAAAGAAAAAAATAAAAACAACCCAACCCACTGCCAGTCAATTTCAAGAATACTAAGTTAGATAAACCAATGGGTGGACTTGGTATACAAAAGCCCTCTTTATTTTGAGCCTATATGGTTTGGTAGTTAAATTGCCAGATGAGGACTTGAGTGATCTAGATCTAGATTGAGAACATATTAAAGCCCCTGTCACACAGCACCAACGGATGGAAAGAGGATGTAAAATGGAGAGAAACAATTGCCATCCGTGGGTTAACGCGATGCATCCATTCTGTACTCACTGCGTCCGTTTTTCATCCTCTCTATCCGTCCAGCATCCGTCTACTGACATTTCATCCGCTCAAAAAGTTTTGAGCTGCACAAAACTTTTTGAGCAGAAAATGTATCCAACGCGTCCGTTAGAAATCCGCTACGCATATGGGGAACATCCATTAGACGTCCGTCATCATCCGTTACGCGTCCGCTATATCCGCTAGGCATCCTCTGCACATCCGCGCAACTTGCATCCGCTCCAGTGGAAAATGGACACAGGGAGGAAGCGAAACGGACGCGGAACAGACACGCAGAGTTAGTAGCACGGATGGAGAAAGGATGAAAGCGGATGCAGCTCGCATACAAAGCATTAAAACAGAAAAAACGTTCGTATAGGGGACGTATCTCGGATATTTAGGATGTCTGCAGTATGCCTAGAGGATGCAAAAGGACACCTAGCGGAAAACCTATATTTCCTATAAAAAGGGGGAGAAATCACCTGGATCTCACTTTCAGTCCAGCAGCCCTGCGGTGCAGACCTCTTCAGCCTTCATCTGGCTCTTGCTCTTCCACAGCATCCAGTCATCTCCACCATGGATCATCACACACTCCTTTTGGTAGCCACCATCGTTCTACAACAGTGCAAAGCCATCTACAGGCTCTTTCAACTGTTCTAAGCGAAGAAAAGGAGGCGTCCAAGAAGTGTCTGGGTCCGAAGATGGATTGGGAGAAGAGCAGAGTACGGACTGTATAACAAGCTGATGGTGGAGCTGAGGAATGAAGACCCTTGTGCATTCCAGAACTTCATGAGGATGCCGCCAGCCATGTTTGACAAAGTTGTGGAGCGGCTGAGACCCAGGTTGACCAAGCAGAGCACCAACTTATGGCAGAGCCTGGACCCTGTACTCAACGTTGCACTGACTCTGCGCCACCTGGCCTCAGGGACCATGTACAGGAGCATGCAGTACGACTGGAGGGTGCCACACAACACCATCAGCATTGTGGTCAGAGAAATGGTGCAGGCCATCATCGAAGAATACCTGGAGGAGCTCTTCCAGTGCCCCTCCACTGAAGAAGGCTGGAAGAAAGTTGCAGAGCAGTGCTATCAGAAGTGGAACTTCCCCCACACCGTTGGAGCCATAGATGGGAGGCACTGCAAAGCTCCAGCCAAGTCAGGGTCCATTTATCACAACTACAAGGGCTTCTTCAGCATCATCCTCTTCGCCATGGTTGATGCTGACTACAAGTTCATGTACATCGATGCTTCAGGCAACGGTTCATCTTCAGATGCCCAGGTATACAACGCCAGTCACCTCAAGGAAGGGCTGGAACACAACCTCATCATGGGCTTCCCAGATCCAGACCCCCTGCCCAACGACACGCAAGATGTGCCCTACTTCATCATGGGGGATGACGCCTTCTCCCTCAGAACCTACCTCATGAAGCCCTACACTTCCAGATGCCTCACCCATGAAGAGAGGATCTTCAACTACAGGCTGTCCAGAGCAAGGCAGGTGGTGGAGAACGCCTTTGGCATCCTGGCCAACAGGTTCCAGGTACTTCTCACCACCATGCAGCATCGCCCACAAACGGTGAGGAACATCATGGAAGCTTGTGGAAAATCATGGAAACATCGTGCTGCATCCTGCACAATCTCATGCGCACCCGCTACCCAGTGTTGCAGAACAGGCTTGTGGACCTCCAACAAGAAAATGGGGACATGGAGCCTGGTGAATGGAGGCAAGGGCGAAACCTGATAGACACTGTGGATGTGCAAGGCCCCAACAGAGCTTCACGTGAAGGGAAGAAGCAGTGCAACCTCCTGAAACACTGGTGCAGCTCCCCAGCTGGAGCAGTGGAGTGGCAAGACAGGATGGTAGATGCTTAATGGATGCTTCCTTCAGCCTGTTTCATCACACTGATGAGATTGTGCCATGTATGTTGAGTGGCCCTACAATGAACAGGGCATTTCATAAAGAGTTGTGTTTCTATTGAAATGTGTGGATCAATGATTACATTATTATTGATAATAAAGGGCCATCGGTGTGGCACCTGGGAGCATGGACCATACAGACCATAGTATGGACCATACTGTGCTTGCACTGGAGTTTTATCTATCTCACAGCTATTACCCATCCCACAGGAATCCCTGCCCATCCCACTGCTATCTTAACCCATCCCACAGCTATTACTCATCCAACAGATATCCCTGCCCATCCCACAGGTATCCCTGCCCATCCCACAGCTATTACCCATCCCACAGGTATCCCTGCCAATCTCACTGCTATGCTTACTCATCCCACAAGCATGCAAAGGCTGAAACCATTTCTAAAAGTTTCCACCAAGACTTTATTGAATAAAAGAACTGAAGCAAGTGTGTGAAGCAAAGATAATCTTTATAAATAACAAACTGTAAAAGAAAATGACCCAAGTGTACCAAGCAAAGATAAAGTCAACAGGTAGCAACCCAGTCTCTGGCACTCTTCTCAGTCACTCTGAGGTGTGCCCATAGTCTCAGGGGTGAAGGGTCCAGGTGCTGTGGAGGTGGCTGCTGCTGGAGTGCTGATCTGAGGCGTCATTGGGGTACCTGGCCCCGTGAGGACAACAGGGGATGGTGTGTGGAGGAAGCTCTCAGAGAGCTGGCTCAGTCCTGTGATTTTGAGAGCCCCTTCCTCCAGGACATGGGGTGTCAGTCCCAAGACTGATGAGAGATGTTCTGAGGCTGGGCTTGGCTGTAGGGTGGAGGAAGGAGTGTAGTGGGGCTGTCTGGTCTGCAGGTGAGCGAGGTGAGGCGTGGGTGGCATCTGTGGCGTTGGTGGCATTTGTGGCATGGGTGGCATCTGTGGCGTGGGTGGCATCTGTGGCGTGGGTGGCATCTGTCACGTGGGTGGCATCTGTGGCGTCAGTGGCATCAGTGGCACCGGTGGCACTGGTGGCGTACGATGAACCTGTGCCTGGACTGGGAAGGGCTGCCTGTTCTGCTGGAACTCCTGGTAGCCGTAGCCTTGGTAGGTGAGGGCCTGTGGAAAGCCTTGGAACGGCAGTGACATCATCTGGGGTGGAGGAGCAGACCTGGACTGGGTTGGACCAGGTTCATCTGGGCCTGGAGGGTTGTGAAGAAGACCGGTGATCCTGTCCTTGATCACCTGGTACTGTGATTCGGACATGTCCATGAGGATCTGGTTGACGTAGGTGAGGAAGGGCTTGCGGTTTGAGGATGGTATGTCGGTGTGTACTAGCTGAGAGAGGAGATCTATGTTGCTTCTGATGGTGTCCCTGATCTCCAGCAGGACACTGTGGCTGTGCCCCTCCGGTCTGCCTGCTTTCTGTGGAGGTGGAGCTGGGGATGGATGTGGGTTGGTCTCTGGTGGAAGTGCCCTCTCCTTGCTCCCATTGCATCAGGGGGTCCTCCATGCACTCCGCCATGGCGAGTGCAGCTGTCGGGGGGGTCTCTGTGTTGGCATGCTCCACAGATACCTGCCTAGACACAGGAGCTGACTCTTGGCCAGAAGAGGACTGGCTCTCAGCAGGCTGCCTGAGAGAGAGGGTTGTCAGAGGGGCTGCTCCTCGGTGGCAGATCTCACCCTCCAAGAAGCTGCACTTGGCCATCACGTAGGTCTCTCAGTCCGTCAGCTTTACCATGGCCTGCCCAGATTTCTTGAGGTGCAACTTCCTGTACCAGGTGTGCATGTGCTTCCACCAGCCGAGAAGCACCTCCGAAGTGTAGCCCAGGCTCTCCGCCTTCTCTCTCCAAGCCGCCTGCTTCCTTTTGGTGTCTCGATAGAGCCTGTGTCCCTTCCGCCATAGATGCTCGTTCTCCCTTAGCGATTCCAGCACCTCATCCTCATGTTCCTCTTCTATGTTGTATTGCCTCCTCTCCCGATCTCGCGTATGCCTCTTCCTCCCTCTGGCAGGGCCATCTGGGCTCTCATCAGAGGGGCTTTGAGGTTCTAGGGGCTGCTCCACCATACCAGGAGCAGCAGCAGCAGCAGCAGCAGCAGCAGCAGCAGCAGCAACAACAACAACAACTGTAGCAGCAAAAGCAGGACCAGCAGCTCCAGCAGGACCAGGATCAGCAGCAGCAGAGTAAGCACCAGCAGCACCAGCAGGACCAGCAGCACCAGGAGCACCAGCAGCACCAGTAGGACCAGGAGCAGCACCAACAGAGTAAGCCCCAGCAGAAGTCCCAGCACCAGGAGCAGTGCCAGCACAGTAAGCACCAGGAGAAGCCGCAGCTCCAGGAGCAGTGCCAGCAGAGTAAGCACCAGCAGAAGCCCCAGCACCAGGAGCAGCGCCAGCAGAGTAAGCACCAGCAGAAGCCCCAGCACCAGGAGCAGTGCCAGCAGAAGCCCCAGCACCAGAAGAGTCAGCCTGAGCAGCAGAAGCCCCAGCAGAAGCAGAGTCAGGGCCAAGGGGTGGGGATGGGATGGTGGCCCTGTCCTTCTTGCCAGGGCTGGCAGCAGATGGCACACGCTTCCTCTTCTTCCCCATGGTTGTTGGCTGGCTGGAGCTGTGTCTGGCAGCAGGTCTTTCCTCTGAATGGTGACCTGCTTGCGAGATGCTTCCCTTTATATCCACGGGGCTGACGCAATGCATCCTCCCCACATGCACAGTGAATGCTTTGTATCCGCTAGGCTTCTGCTAAGCATCCGCTAGGCTTCCGTGATGCATCTGCTTCATCCACTAGGCATCTGCTCTGCATCCGTTCCTTCCGTTGCGCGTCCGCTTCACTGTGCTCCCCCGGAAGCCCCGCAGATGTGCCATCCACTTCCATCCGCTTCCATCCGCTAGGTTTCCATGGAGCATCCGCTTAAAGGCCCTGTCACATTGGCTGACGGATGCAAAACATTTGTAAAAAGGACACAGCGGATGAGAAAATGTTCCATCCGTTGTTATCCGCTCTCAAAAGTGCCCCAAATTTGCATAAGCAGAGCGGACAACAACGGAAAGGAATGGACGGGGGGAGGATGTAGAGGGGATGGAAAGTGGATGCTCCACGGAAGCCTAGCGGATGGAAGCGGATGGGAGCAGATGGCACATCCACAGGACTTCCGGGGGAGCACAGCGAAGCGGATGCGCAGCGGAAAGAGCGGATGCAGAGCGGACGAAGCGGATGCTGAGCGGAAGCCTAGTGGATACCTAGCTGATGCACAGCGTTCACTGCGCATGCTGGGAGGATGCATTGCATCAGCCCCGCGGATATAAAGGGAAGCAGCTCGCAAGTAGGTAACCATTCAGAGGAAAGACCTGCTGCCAGACACAGCTCCAGCCAGCCAGCCAGCAACCCAATAACCATGGGGAAGAAGAGAAAGCCTCAGCCATCTGCTGCCAGCCCTGGCAAGAGGGAGAGGGCCACCATCCCACCTGTGGCCCTGACTCTGCTTCTTCTGGGGCTTCTGCTGCTCGGGCTGACTCTTCTGGTGCTGGAGCTTCTGCTGGCGCTGCTCTTGGTGCTGGTGCTTCTGCTGGTGCTTACTCTGCTGGCGCTGCTCCTGGTGCTGTGGCTTCTGCTGGGGCTTACTCTGCTGGCGCTGCTCCTGGTCCTGCTGGTCCTGCTGGTGCTCCTGGTCCTGCTGGTGCTGCTGGTGCTCCTGGTCCTGCTGGTGCTGTTGGCGCTGCTGGTGCTTACTCTGCTGCTGATGATCCTGGTCCTGCTAGTGCTGCTGGTGCTGCTGGTCCTGCTTTTGCTGCTACTGTTGTTGTTGCTGCTGGTGCCAGAGGGAGGAAGAGGCAGACGCATGAACGGGAGAGGAGGCAATACTGAATCGAAGAGGAACATGAGGAGGAGGTGCTGGAATGGCTGAGGGAGAATGAATATCTTTGACGGAAGGGACACAGGCTCTATCGAGACACCAAAAGGGAGCAGGCTTCTTGGAGAGAGAAGGCGGAGACCTGGGTTACACTTTGGAGGTGCTCCTCAGCTGGTGGAAGCACATGCACACCTGGTACGGGAAGCTGCACCTCAAGAAATCTGGCCAGGCCATGGTCAGGTTGACGGACCAAGAGACCTATTTGATGGCCAGGTGCAGCTTCTTGGAGGGTGAGATCCGCCACCAAGGAGCAGCCCCTCTCACAACCCTCTGTCTCATGCAGCCTGCTGAGAGCCAGTCCTCTTCTCGCAAAGAGTCAGCTCCTGTGTCCAGGCAGGTATCTGTGGAACGTCGCACGATGGATAACCCCCTGACAGCTGTACTACCTGTGGCGGAGCGCATGGAGGACCCTCTAATGCAGTGGGAGCAAGGAGAGGGCACTTCCACCACAGGCCAACCCACATCCACCCCCTGCTCCACCTCCAGAGAAAGGCAGAGAGGCAGACATGACGGCAGAGCCACACTGTCCTGCTGGAGACCAGGGACACCATCAGAAGCAGCGTAGATCTCCTCTCTCAGCTGGTACACACCAACGTCCCATCCTCCAACCGCAAGCCATTACTCACCTACGTCAACCAGACCCTGCCTATTAATAATGTAGAGTTTTGAAAACAGAAACAGAATGGAAAAGTCAGTTGGAATAATCTCTGGTTTGGACAATTGTTTTTAGAGAAGACCTATGACATTAAATATGTTGTAAAACATTTTGGGGTCCCCTCCCAATGAGCCTTGTGAAATTATTGAATGGAAAGGCCACATTTTTTTCTACAGATGTACATGTGTCAAAATATCCATAGGACAAATGGTCTTGGAAGGTGTAAAAGGTAAAAGAAATGAATGGAAATATTATAATTGGTTGTGTGTAAGTCATCATTGTTGATGACTTTTAATGGAGCTGGGATAAGGGTAGTGAGATGTCCTACTTAATCTATTAGTGGCTTTTAAGATAATGGTATCCTTCTGGTTTACCTGTTAGGATTAGGTTTTCCTCTTTTTGCTGTGATCAAATCCAATTGGTTTCAATGGAGGGGACAGAGTTCAAACCAGAGACCTGTAGTATTAGGCATGTCTCAGGCTTTCTTGCCCTTCCTATTTAATGTCTATATTAAAGCACGAGGTTGGGTCATCCATTGGTTTTGGGCATGATAGTATTAGCTCAGAATGGATTGTAGACACCTTGTGGGATATTTTTATTATTTAGTTATGTAAAATTTTCTCCAGATTTTCTTTGTAGATTATAGAATTTATGTTTTTATTGTTTTTTTACTGTTGTATCCTATAAAACAGCTGCCCAAGTGGTAAAGACTAGGGCAGCCTATAGATTTAATAAATAAATATGATGCAAGTACAGAAAGAATAAAAAAGTATCAGAAGATAAATTCATCTCTGAAGAGAATGAATGGAGAGTAGACATAAGGAAAAAGAATGTGAAAGCTGCTTGGATCAGAGTGTATTTTTTATTCCTTTGCTGAGATCTGTATAACACTGTTTATCCTCAAAAGGTGATGGATATTTACATATCTATGTGTGAACATTGTTGTAGTTGGAATTTTGAAAAGGAATGCTAAATGGATTAACATTCTTGAAATATTAACAAGGTTCCAGAATATCTGGAGGTGAAAAAATAGTGAACAAGAAAGCCAAATGTTTACACCCAATAATGACCTATTATAGGTAACAGAAGGTATCAAGGAGAATATTTTGGTTTCTGTAATCCTGCTGTTCTTTGAATCCCTTGAATTGGAAAGTGTTTGTTACAAAAAGGGCAAGAATATGGTCACAATATCACAATTAAAGTTCATTCTTTTGTGCATTTGTGTGAGGTTGATTCATTTACAAATGGTACTGGCTTGCACGACAAAGCCACATGTACCATCTTGCCTGTTTTATTCCCCATTACCTGTTTCTCTCACTACTTGAGCGATTAGTTCACAGTCCCAGAAAGATAGATTTTCATTCCAGAATGCACCCATGTCAGAAAGTTACTATGCTTACAATATTGGTTTTGATACATCCATACTCCCAAACATCATTCCCACTCCTTCCTTCCTTCCTTCCTTCCTTCCTTCCTTCCTTCCTTCCTTCCTTCTTTCTTTCTTCCTTTCTCTTTTCCTTCCTTCCTTTTTTATTATCTTCCTTTCCAAAAATTGAGTGGGGCTCTGCTTGCTTCAATCCTTTATATGCCTAAGGCAGTGAGCCATTTCAGGAAACTGTTGCCAACTTGTGTTTATGAGTGCTTCACAAGAGATAATTTTCCATGGGGATATTTTAAATAACCAAATTCCAGGAGAGGTGTGATTCTCAAATACAATGAAAACAATTCTCTTTTCTTTAGTGTGCTAGTCTCCAAAATTATTTTGTAAGCAATACTGATAATTTTAAAGGAAACAGATTTGTACCCTGCCTGAAATTCTTGGAAATTAATAATAGCAAGGCCATGGTTCAGTAAGGCTAATAAGTTGGGCATGGTTGGCATTGTTGTTTATGCGATAACATAGAATGTGTGCACTAAAGATCTCTAGTTGTTGAACAATGTTCACTGAGTCTCTTTCATCATGTGTTGTGTATAGACATAGCTATAGCAATAGCACTTATATACTGCTTCATATTGCCTCCAACAATCTGGGTCCTCATTTCACTGACCACAGAAGAATGGAAGGCTGAATCAACTTTGAGTCAGTGAGACTTGAACTGCAAACTGTTGCAGTCGGCAGTCAGCAAAATTAACCTACAATACCACCACGGCTCAGTGTGTGCTCTGTGGCCAGTAGTAGTATTTCTTGAATTGATCTCTTGGTTTTAATTTTTAATTACCTATGCTGTATGTTCTACACAGTATCAGCCTTTCTCCCTTGGCTTCATTAGAGTATAGGATTTCTCCTGTAAAAAGGTCAACTGGTAATCTTATTTATAACAACTTTCATTGGCTTGTTTAAAATGAATCAGTTTAGTCTCCAGCTCCCTTGGATTTGCTTGACTTGTTAAAGGGTTTGGTCTTCCACTGTATAAAAGCAGCAGGGTATGTTCTGCATCTGATTGAAACAGTAGTGAGAATAAATTATTTAAATAGCTAAAACATCTGATTCTTAGTTTTTGCAAGTACTTTTGGTTCAAATGGCCCATAGGCCTAACACACATCCATAATTGTATCTCATCTCCCTCCTCCAGTACCAAATGAAATACATTAACAGAATATGCACTTTTAAAAGGTTTTATACACACTCTTAAAACAATATAATAAGATAAAAATAAGAACATGTGGTTAACATACCCAAGAGATTTAAATTCAGTGTAATCACAGGCAATCACCCTTCCCTGAGACTCCCATCAGCAACACTATTGTGATTTACTCTTCATCTCAATTTATAAGCTTTTTGGAACAGATTCCTGCCCTGTTCCATGTGTAGCAGTGCCTAATTTTGCTCACAACTGAAAAACACTATAAAAACATACAGAGACATGAACCATGTTACTGTGAATACCTGGTGCAGTGGTTGTCAAACTTTATTCTGTGGCTGAGGAAGAAGCCTAGCAGAATTTCCTCAAGGAAAGATAAATAATGGAGGACAATTTTCTCTGAAAGGCAGTTGATCTGTTATTACCGATGTTTTCCTATGCAGTCATAGGAGAGAGTAGCCAAGTCACAGTTGGGACAAATCAATGAAGTTAATAATCCTTGGAATAAATCCTGCTTGGATGCCAGTGTGGGACTTTTAATAAACTTACTGCAATTGTGCACTTTGTTGATGTATTTTAGACAGATATTATTTATATTTCTCATAATTCCTCAGAATAGCTTTTTGCAAGCTGGGCATTTTCCAGTCTTGGACATCAATTCATACAGAAACCCCAACATGGCTATATTAGTTACCTATTCTGGGAATTAAAGTCCACAGATCTTGGGAACACTCACATGAGTGAAGGCTGCCTCAGCATAATTCCATTTTGGAAGCACTGTTGGATACCAATAACAAACTCCAGATACTTATTTTTTAAAAAGCAGATGATTATAGTTGTTACTTACTGCATTGGTGTGCATGATGTAATCTGCACCCCAAGGATCAGAAATGCACTAGGAATTCTGTGGAAAGAATTCACAGTATTTGCAGTGACTGATATTGATGTTAGTTGGCTGTCTTCTCATAAAGTTGTCCTGCTTGAATGGCAGAATTAATTTTCATTGGGTTTATCTACAAAATATTCATACTGAAGAAAATTTAATTTGCAGTTTCAAATGCTGGAGCTTCCTAAGACCTTGGAATAGTCCATTTTCTCATTCACAAGGAAATCCTGCTGACTTCTTTAGTAGGTGCCAGGGGCAACTTCATTAGTGAATCTGAACATAGTCCTTTTAGAAAGCTTTACAATCCATATACAACAACACTTAATTTATTTTACAGCTAGTCCTCAATTTATGGCCATAGTTGACCCCCAAATTTCTGTTGCTAAGCAAAACAGTTAAGTGAATTTTGCCCTATTTTAAAACCTTCCTTGTCACAAATATTAACTGAACCACTGCAGTTGTTAAGTGAGTAACACAGCTGTTAAGTGAATCTGGCTTCCTTACTGACTTCACTTGTCAAAAGGTGATCACATCACCTTGAAACACTGCAACCCTCACAAATCTGAGACAATTGCCAAGTGCCCCAGTTTTGATCACGTGACTGTGTCAACGCTGCAAAGGTCATGTGAAAAAGTGTCATAAGTCACTCTTTTTAGTGCCATTGCAAATTTGAACGGTCACTATATAAAATGTAAGTTGAGGATTACCTATATATACAATTTGTAGGGTAGGAGTATTTTTCCCATTTTTGTGTACAACAGGGATGAGAAGACTTTTGCTATTTCAAGAACCATCATTGCTCAGAGGGTGAGGAACTGACTACTTGGTAGTTTTAGTACTCTGCTATTATCAGTTGAAAGATCAGTGATTGGCTCATGGTGTCCCATGCCTGATTTTCCTGTGCTGAAATGATCGGACATAACAACAATTGCAAACTGTTCTCAAAGTGAATGGATTGGGGAGTGAAAACAGTACAATGTGGAAATATGGCACATTGGCACAATAGGCAGCCCTTTTAATTGACATTTAAAACATGTAAGTGGCTGTTGCTGATGTAATAAACTATAACACAATCCTTTCTGTCATTTCTAAATATGCCTCACTTAGTGAACTGTGTATATATGCACGTGAATCTCTTGCACAAATTGAACAACAATGTCAAGGATATTTATTAATATTCAGGAAAGGTATGAGCAATGAGATGGCAAATTTTGCTGCTGGCCAAACAATTAAGGTTAGGCAGAAGGAAAGAAAGAACTCTGGAAAAAAAGAGAAACTGGGCAAGACATCAGCACAAGAAAAATACAAAGTAATATACGTGACTAAATACAATTCACTTCTGACAGCCACAACTTTTGCTTAATGTACCAAGGAGCTGTGGCAAAATAATGATAATAATATATGCTGTTGGATTACATCAACATCTGTTTCAACATTTAAATTTAAATGTTGTTGATAAGCAGGTAACAATTCCTGACAAAGAAACAGTGCAGTACAGTTCTGGGTGGAGGCGAGTAAGAATAAAAAAGAAGTTGAAAGAATTTATAATAACAGCAGAAATAGTAGAGAAAAGGACAAATAATATTAAGAATTGGTCAGCACCAGGTGAAAATGAGCCGAATGTTTTTTGGCTGAAACACGTGACTGGTTTGCATCCATTAATTGCCAAGCAGTTTAAGGACATACTGCAAGGAGGTTAAGTTGAAAATTATTTAACATCTATCAAAACCTACTTGATAATGAAAGATCCAGCAAAAAGGGCATCACCAAGCAACTACACGCCAATTATCTGCTTACCAATAACTTCCAAATTGCTAACTGGAGTGGTAGCTGATTCAGTATCTATTTGAAAACAATCTCTTTTTAGCTCAACAGAAAGAAAACTGTGAAAACAATAGAGAAACAAGAGATCCTAATTAATAAGATGTTTTTGGAAAAGATGTTTTTGGCATTCCTCTCCCTGCCACATGATTGGATAATGAAGTGCATAGAAATAAGAAGGAGTCAATAGAAACACCAAAAGCTTTGTGCAAAGATTAATGGCTTGATGGAGGACATGATTGCTGGTCAATGGTGATAGACTGGGAGAGGTTAATATCAAAAGAGGAATCTTTCAAGGAGTCTCAATATCATCACGGCTATTTGTCATTGCACTGATTCCTCTGTTATCAATACTGAAAGCATTGAGCCATAGCTATCAAATATCAAAAACGTCTGCCAGGCTCCGTAATATGGATAATTTGAAACTGTATAAAAAAACACAATTTGAAACTGTATAAAAAAACACAATTTGAAACAGAATAGCTGCTCCACGCTGTTAATACAGCCATTGCAATGGAGTTTGGAATGGACAGATGTGCCTGTGACCACCCAGGGTGGGATACAAAACAAACACAGTCACAGAAAACAGGTGAAGCCCCTTTTATTCCTTCACTTTGCTTCCAAGCTCCAAATATCTTTGACAGAAGACAGTTACATGAAGGAAAAAACTCAAACAGTTACATGAAGAAGGAAAAAAGCAACACAAACCAGGCAAGACAAGGGCTGGAGGACGTCCACAGATAATACACACTGGGAAGGATGCCAAACTCAGAGAGGAACTATAAATTAGAGATATTTACATGCTTTGTTTCCAGAGTTCGCCAGTACACAGGTCCAAACTCTTATTCAGTTGTCACAGTTGCAGCCCATGAAGACGATCAAGGCCCTCTCCTCCTGAGTAGACCATGTCTCCCTTATCCTCTCCTCCCTGCGTGCCCTAGGATGGATAGGAGATGGACCTCAGTCCTCCTCTGACTGCTCAGCTGGCCTCTGCCCTTACCCAGCCTCCTCCACAACCTCTGGAGCCACACTTCCACTCCCTGTCAGCTGTTTCTCCTCTCCCTCAGAGTCAGTCTCCACAGGGGCATGACAGTGCCACTCTCAACATCAACAAAAGAAAAAGAGTGAAAACTGAAGGAATCAAGATGCCCTGTGGAAATGACCTCAAGAATCTGGATGAAGACAATGACTGCATACGGTACAATACCTGGGTATCCTAAACCAACAACATCAAGTACACTGAAGTCTAGAAAAAGTTAGAAGTGAATATAACATGAGAGAGAAGAAGAGCTTAAAGTCCAAAAACTCAGTGGAGAAATATCATCAAGAGAATTAACAACTCAATAATTCTAGCCCTTAGCTAAATATCTAGAATAGTGGGCTGGACTCGAGTAGTATTAAAAGTCCTTGCTAGGAAAATCAGAAAAATAATGACAATGAATTATACCCTTCATCCATGCAATGATTTTGACAGACTTTATTTATCAAGGAAAATAGGTAAACATGGAATATTTCAAGTACATCACATAACTGAAGAAGAAAAAGGGCATCAGAACAATACATGAAAGGCAGTGAAGAAGTTGCCCTGAAGTTAGTATACCATGAAGGCTTACTGAATATCAGAGATACCAAACTGGCCTACAAGATAGATCAAATGAAGGATAGAAGAGACATGGCATGGCAAAGTATTATATGGCAGCATAGTATGTTAAAAAAAATAGCAGGCAAAACACCAATACCTGGCAATAGCTAAGAGCAACAAAATGGAAGAAAGAGAGAGAATTCTGGCAGCACAAGACCAGGCCTTAAGAACAAATGTATTTTGAATTGCTAGAATTGAGAAAACAGAAACAGACAGCATATGCTGCCTCTGCAAAGAAGCTAAAGAAACAATGGACCACTGCTTAGCTGCTGCAAGAAGATCAGACAGACTGATTACAAACTGCAGCATGACAAAATAGCAACAATGGTCCATTGGAATACATGCCTGGCAGCAAGAACTGGTGGGACCACAAAAACAGAAAATGAAGAAGCTAAAGTGCTCTGAAACTTTAGAATTCCAACATACTAACACCTGCCACATAGTATTACAGACTTAACAATTGTAAGGAAGACAAAAATATCTGGAGAAAGCAGAATTGAAAAGAAACAGTATCTGGAGAAAGCAGAATTGAAAAGAAACACTGGAGAAAATCATAAAATATAAAGACCAGGAAACAGAAGTAAAACTACTGTGGCAAAAGAAAGAAAATATACTATCAATAATGATAGATGCTGGACTTCCGGTCTGAGCTTCTTCAGTGACAGACCGAAACCTCATCTCTGCGAGGTTTCGATCTGTGCTCGCCACTGGAGTGCCCCGACCTGGCTGGTTTCAGGGCTAAGCCACCCTGTAAAGGTGGTAAAGAAGGAGGAGACTGCCTGCAGGGTTGAGGAGAGCCGCATCTCTCCTCCCCAGCTGGCCATTACTCCCTTTCCTGAAGGCTGTTGTAGCGGTGATCAGAAATGGCCACCACAAAGAAGAACTCGACCAGAAAAGAATGTGCAGGAGAAAGATAAGAAGAGAAAGTTTTGGCTGACTGGGTCAAACAGCAAAAGTAACAAATAAGGTACCCTGGAATTGAAACTATTAAAAAAAAATAACATTGTTCCCTAAGAAGATTTTTAAGCTGCAAAGGAGAGAAAAAAAGGAAAAGATATGGTATTTTTTTCCTCCTTTTCCTATACTGACAGCTAAGAGACTTAAGCAAGAAATTTGAAAAAAAATCCACTTTGACATTAATAGGCATTTAATACTGAAAATAAAAAGTCAAAGGGATAATAAAGATTTCTGGATAATCAAAAGCTTTTGAAAACAGGAAAGGAGAGAAAAAGGATAAAAGGGCAGGATCTGGAAGGGAGGAGACTGCCTGGAATTAAAAAGAACTTACAGCAAAATCTCAACAAGACTTCCAAAAGATACATTTTAACTGAAATATCGCAACAAAAACCCCAGGAAGAGAAAGTGTAAAAAGAAATAAGAAGAAATAACTTGGGACTATTTGGATTACTTGATGATTTCTGGATTTTTGGTTATTGTATTTGAATGACTAAAATCAATTGGGTGGTTGTTTAAAACTGTATAAAATGACTCCACTTTTAGAAGAACTGAAAATGGAACTTAAAAAGTACAAAGAAAATGCACAAGAAAGGAGAAGTTATTTTGGCTTCGTATTTCAGTTTTTAGAAATAGAGATTTGGAATTATGAGAGACAACAAGAAATGCCTGCAGAACAAGAAGACTGCAACAAAGAAATCATCTTTAATGAACAAGCAATCTAAGGTGGGGGAAAAAAAGGAAAGGGGGAAAAGAGAATAGAAAGTTTAAGATTGGGAAAAACAACTCCAAAAAAAAAAGAAAAGGTGAAAAACAAGTATAAAATCAGAAAGCAACAGAAGAGGGAAATGCAGAAGAGATAATTAGAAGTAGAGAGACAAGGGGGTAAAAATGGGAGGGAGAAGATGAGAGGGAAGAAAGAAAGGAAAAGAAGTTATAAAGGACAGAAACAAAATATAGAGAAACAGGGCCTATTTAGAGATAATGGGTGAAAATTTAATGGAAAAAGGGATTCTGCAAAGGTACAATAGATAATATTGTTATATTAGAAATAGAAATAATTTTAGAAAATATGAAACAATGTATGATTAAAATGTTTGATAAAATAGCTATTGTAATTCAGTGGAATGCTTGTCAATAAACAAATGTAGCAAAATGAATATTTAATGATTTACAAAACATATGTGAAGAGAATTAAGGGAAATATTAATTATGGAGATTATATGTGTCTTTAAGGAAGTATGATATTTAATTGAAAAGAAGTGTTAAAGATGTTAAGATTTTAATGATTATTAATGATAGAACTGAATTGGAATGGAATGAGGGTTTATAAGTACATATATTTATAATCTTTTTGTTTTAAGGAATGTAGTGTGTATTATAAGAATGTACCAAGTAGAATTTGATTGGAAGTTATGTATTATGTATTATATTGAAGGTCATAACCTTAAGGTATATATTGAAGTTTAAATAAGAGTTGAATGGATGTAATTAAAAGATATAAAGGTATCATACTCCAATTAGAAACTACAGGAGAAAATTTGTTTAATGAGAAAAGATAATATGAAATTGAAACAGAACAGACAAAAGTATAAATATAATGATCTGAATTGAGATGAGATAATTAAAATAAAATTGAGAAAATTAAAAGAGGGGGAAAAACTATATAGAAAATGTAGAATAGTATAAGATATGGAATAGAATGCAAAAAGGAGCATAAAATTGAGTTTTGTATCTATATAAAGAAGTTCAACCAGGGACCATGTTATTTTCAAAAAAGATGTTTTACTTGTATTTTGTATGTGTGAAAACCCAAATAAAACTTTACTGAAAAAATAATAATGATAGATGCCTTGGGTGCATCCTACATTTATTTTTTATTTGTACCCTGCCTGTATTATTTTTACAAATAACTCAAAAATGGTGAACATAGCCAACACAGCTTCCTCCCCCTATTTTCCCCATAACAATCCTTTGATGTGCTGAATGAGAGAGACTGGCCCAAGGTCATCTAGCTGGCTTTCATCCCCAACATGGGACTTGAACTCAGGTTCTCCTACTTTCTAGCCTGGAACCTTAATCACTAGATCAAACTGACTTTCAAAATGCTGCATGCTGCAATGATACCTTTAACACTATCAAACAATATCTTCCTATTCCAGGTCCTTGAAAGGTGGGTAAACATGCCAAATCTAGTTTAAATATCTGGCAGACTAGGTGATAAAACATAATGATAAATAAATTAAATACC
The DNA here is from genome assembly GCA_015471245.1 of Laticauda colubrina. NCBI lineage: Eukaryota > Metazoa > Chordata > Lepidosauria > Squamata > Elapidae > Laticauda > Laticauda colubrina. Next base: position 15,897,987 of record BLBF01000054.1, on the reverse strand, counting down.
ATATTATTATGAGACTTAGATAAATTGCAGAATGTGAAAATAGGATAATGTGCTTTTAAACACTAGCAGTACAAATATTCTGTGTTGGAAAATATTTGTTACAGAATTTGTTTGGTTACTTCCATATCAAAATACTGAAGAAGAGAAAAAGGCCAATTGTTTATTTAACAATGCCCTAAAGGATTTCAGATGAAGGAGAAAATAATATATTAGAGGCCAATCTATAATTATGATGTCTCATAAAAGCCAAATACTAAACATTTTGAAATGGGAATCTCTTAATTAAAAACTGAAGACTAGAATTCAAAATTCCCTTTAAAGAGTCTTTCAGAACTAACACCAAATCATATGCAAAAGCTCTTAATTTGTTAACTTATGATTTATTATGCTCATTCATAATTCAATTAATTGAATAATTGATGAATAAACCAAAAAAGAGTAAATTTAGTGGATTAGTATGTTTCAAGATCAATGAACAGAAGACAAAGATGTGTTAATAAGAATATAGAAATACAAGATCAAATAGAATTGATGAATGAAATTGACTTTAAGATTGAGAAGAACATTTGGGTATTCCTGTGACAAATATAATCTGTATGCTATTTCAAAATAAGTATGTTAAGACATGGAATGAAATTAAAAAAGGTAAGTTAAGATGGGATAAAGTACAACTGTTATTCTTGGGAGAATCTCTGTGATTTAGATGAACGCTTTATGTAGAATGTTATTTTTGTTTCAGACAATACCTGTTTTGACAACTGATGTATTGTACTATTTAAACCAGTGGTTGCCAACCAGTGGGGCAGGGACCACTGGTGCTCCGAGAGAAAATTTGGGTGGTCCGCAGAGAAATGTATTCCCCAAAGCAATTAATCCAGGCTGTGTGGGAACACAAGGCTACCCCCCACATGGTCCGTGGGAACACAAAGCTTGAGTCGCTTGCATTGTGAACAACATGAGGTAGTAAGGGGAGGGGGAACTTTCCCCAGAAAGGCACCTGGCCTAGCCAAAAGAATTTTATAGGTGTGAAATTCTAAGCAAATATAAAAAATTGTGATCTACTAGAACTTTTTCAAATCTAAAATGAAATTAAGAGACCATCTGATAACAGAATTATAGCAATAGTAGTTAGACTTATATACTGCCCCATAGTGCTTTACAGCACTCTCTGGGTGGTTTACAATGTCAGCATATTGTCTCTAACATTCCAATCTTGGAAGGATGGAATTTTGAGTCAACCTTGAGCTGTTCAGGATCAAACTCCAGGCTGTGGGCAGAGTTAGCCTGCAATATTGCATTTTAGCTTCTATACCATCAGGGATCTTGCAATATATAATTATCAATGGTTTTCTAACAACTATTAGAAATATTCAAAGGATAAATATTTTATACTCTTGAACAATGTAAAACTGAGATTGAAACAGAATTACATGCAATATGTACATGTTGCTACTAAAATGTATAAACTTGTTAAAACTTAAAATAGAAGAAGAACAAGTGAAATAACGTGTGATAAAATTGGGATAAAACCATTAGTTACAATGTTCACCTGAATCAATGGGGTAAAAAGACTAAAAAAACCCTCATGTTCCAATTTAAAGAGAATTTTTATGAATGATATACTGTTGGAATTTGACTTGAGTAATTGTCTGGAACAGGGGTGTCAAACTCGATTTCATTGAGGGCCGCATCAGGTTTGTATTTGATTTCTGGGGATTGGGGTGAGTATGATCAGTGTGAATGTGGCCAGCTCAACATCACTTGTGTCAGAGGCACCTGTGTTGGCCCAAGTGCTCAGCCAGTGCAAACAGGCTCGTGAAATCCATTTTCAGCTGTGATGGCCTCCTGCAACCCTCTGCCACTGGAAACGGAGCTTGTGGCCCTCCCTAAATTCATTTTCACTGACAGAGGCACCCAGGCCGGTCCTTAGCTGTTTCCAGGGTGGCCTCATGGGCCAGATTTAAGTACCCTGTGGGTCTCGAGTTTGACACCCCTTGGTGTAGAATGCATAAAGATACTTGAAATTTATACTGGAAACATGAGCAACATGAAGGGACATTTTAAGGTTAGCGAACATGTAAAAAAGCCATAAATATTTGGATTTAAATATGGTCACTAATTCAGAAAAAAATAATGGTGAAAGTAAATTAGAACCAAAGGTTGTTCTTTTGGAACAAATAGACAGCTAGAAAAAAAGTCATGAAACTTTTTTATGTATATAACAATTATAGTAAAATTATCAAGTGTTCAAAAGTGGAAAGATTCCACACTGCCCACAATGTGGGAATAATTGATAAGAGAATGGAATTTGCAGAGATGGTTATATTGACTTCCTTGATTAAAGAAAAGACAATATCTACTTTTATTCTTAACAGTTGATTGCCCCAGATTCTGGCAAATGATTCTTTCCAGTGCAAAGTGCCATGTTCATACACTATGGCAGTGAAAATATTAAACAGATTAAATATTTAATTCACTTATAGGCCTTATGGAGACAAAACATTTCAATGAAATTCACAAAAAGGGCAGACATTAATGTGAGTTCACACAGCATTTAGCAATGACAGCTGCTATGAATATAGCATCTATCACTGAATAAAAATTGTTACTTAAAAATTAGAAACTTCCCCCAATAATAGTAGATGGGTATTCAGTGTACTTTAAGATTTCTTGCATGTTTTTTCCAGCATATCAAGAGGTGAATTTGTGCAATAAGTTTATTGTGGAAAACTACAAATATGAGAACATTAAATATTTCATAGTTATAAAATTAGGAGCTGCAGGTTCAGTATTTGCAAAAGATTTTCTGTTCTTTAAGTATGAGAACAATGGTTGTAGGCTTTGGAAATGATCGCTTTACAATTTATCTTATAAACTGACTCCTTTGATCATCATGGTTAGAGGCAAACAAGCAGCTGGTGTAGAAGGTTTATTCTCCCTCATCCAGTCTAGTCCCAAAACAAGAATAATTATTTTGTGTTCCTATGGTAAGACAATAAAACACAGCTGTAATATTGACAGCTGTGATAAGTGTCTTGAACTTAGATCTGAACCAAGTCACTGATAACATAGGAGCCTTTGGACCAGAAAATTGTTCCCTAACTGAAATTGCTTTAGACACAGGTTAAACTTTTGCATCCAATCCTTTTTGCAGGACATCAGAAATATGAATGGAGCACTCTGAATGGAGGAGAAATGTGATTCTTTTAGAGCCCTTATGCATTCATTAGAAAACAGAGCCTGTTGTGTTTGGAAATTAGAAGACTCCAAATTTCTTGGCTGATGCAGCCAAGAAATCCACAGCCACCATGTGCCAGATGAACTCAACAAATTCAGAACCACCGAACCAACCCCGAGAAAAGAAGGTGGAAAGAAACCAAAAACAGCCCACAGCAATAACCCTAACCCACCATGAAGACCTCGACTCCCTGAGCGACGCCAATGATGACAACGAAGACATACATAGGCTTCAGTCGGAAAGAAAATGGTGGGAAAAAAGAGAAGGAGGTGAGAATTCCAGTGTGCTGGGTGCAGAGGGGATCACCCGCGCTCCGAATGCAGATCCCTGGATGCCATTTGCAGATTTTGTGAGAAATGGGGCACATTGCAAGGGTCTGCCGAAACAAAAAGAGCTATAGTCCGAAAAAAAAGCGGCAGCACCTCCCCCAGAAACAGAGAGAGACAAGCCAGAAGTCGATGGAGCCAAGAGAACAGAAACCGGTGAATGAATGACAGAGAAGAAACACATCAAACAATAATCATTGGAAATGCCAGGGCAGCAAACGCAAAAAAGGTCCGAATAAATATGAAAATCGAAGGAAAGCTCTGTGAGATAGAAGTAGACTCCGGATCATACCTGTCAATGGTATCATGGAACACCATCAGAAATCTGATACCAGACATCAAACAAAGAGAACTGGAACAGCAAAAGCTAGTACTTAAAGATTACCAGGGAAACCGAATCCCGGTAGTGGGTCTTGGACATTTCCCAATAGAATTCAAAAACCATGCTGAAGTACTTCCTCTGACAATCGTCGACTGTGATCGCCCTAGCCTGCTGGGAATCGAATGGTTCATGCCCCTGGGAACCGGAGTGACCGGGATCAACATTGTCGCTGAGACCCTGGGAGGAGACCCTGCAGGAAGAGTTCCGGGATGTATTTGATGGGACCCTAGGCAAGTACAAGGGGACCCCAATAACATTCAGCCTAGACCCTAAGATAGCTCCCATCAGGCTCAAAGCCAGATGCGTTCCCTTTGCCTTAAAACCGAAAATAGATGAGCAGCTTAACAAACTCATCGCACAAGGGGTTTTAGAGCCAATCGATCATGACAGGTGGGAAACTCCCATCGTGACTCCTGTCAAACCAGATGGGTTACTGCGCATCTGTGGTGATTATAAGGCTACCCTAAATCATGCACTCCAGAAAAGCGCATACCCTGTTCCAGTAGTTCAACACCTGTTGCATTCATTAGGGGGAGGAAAAATTTTCGCGAAGCTTGATCTCGCACAAGCATATCAACAGCTGCTGGTGGACCCCAAAACTGCAGAGGCACAGACTATAGTCACGCACAGAGGGGCATTCAAATGTAACAGACTTCAATTTGGTGTTAGCGTTGCCCCAGGTATTTTCCAAAGCCTCATGGAGCGCCTTCTAAATGGAATAAAAGGAGTCATTCCCTATTTTGATGATGTATTAGTGTCAGCAAAATATAAACACCAATAAACAATCAAAAAACAACCAAGGGGGGGGGAGACATAAAATAATTAAAAAGGGAGAGATGAACCACCAATAACACGACAAAAGACACAACACAAACCTGAATTAGAAACTCAGATAAAACAAAAAGAGCGCTTACCCATAGACGACCTCTGCAGAAGAGAACTGGTAGCAGGCGAGGCCTTCCTGGAAGGAGGCCAGCTCGACCAACCCAGACAAACCAGGAGGGAGTGGCAGAACCACCTAAACTAGCCAGAGAGACCCAGGCAGGAGCGGCAAGGCTGACTCCCCCTTCCAGGAGGTTCCATGGAGAAGACACGGAGAAAAAGCGATCCTGTCCGAACCGATGGAAGACCACGCTGAGACTGAGCTACACAGATCAAGTAGGACCCGCAAAAGCCCCACCTACCTGCGTGACTACATTACGCACATTGGATGAAACCAAGGGGGAAGGGGTGTTGTGTATGGAAATTAGAAGGCTCCAAATAACTAAAACTGATTGGCCGAACAGGCCGCTCTCGGATTGGTCAATTAAGCACCATTTTGATTGGCCCACCTAATGACGGGAATTCTTAAAGAGCTGTCATTGGCCGCAAGCCGCGAGCAGCCACGATAAGAAGGGCTGCCACGGCTTCGGCAGTTGTTCCGTTACAAGTCACTATACTGTTAAATAAAGAGTTGTTTGTTAGGATACCGTCTCGCGTACTTTATTATCCAAACGGAACAGAGCCCTGTAAAAATATTCTGGCAAATATTCTCCTGCAGCAAGCCTGATATAAAATAAGCTTCTTTTGGCTTGACTAATATTGATGCAAATGAGAAAATCTTATGAATTTGGAGTCTGGAGTATTCATCTTCAGACAGTAATGAAATAATAGAACTCCACTATGTTTTATACCACTACGGATCACAATACACATGCCCATGAAAAATGTAATCCATTGTAGTCTTCCAGATATAATTTGCAGGCAAAAAATTATAAGCAGAAGACAGCAGTGACAATATAAGCTTCTAATAAAAATGCAGAAGCTGAAATAATCTATGATTTTCTTTTAAGATATTTTAGACTGTTGGATATAATTGAATAATATTTGCTGGTATTATTTGGCGAGAACATGCACAGACATATGTTTCTATTGGGTGCCCTACTTCTGAGGATTCTGTCAATGCTTGTAGCCGTTTCACTTTCTAATGACCAGAGTGCAATTTAACAGCATGTCCTATCACTAGAAGTTTTTATAAATGGTACTGTGGACATTGACGTCTCTACTGTAGAAAAATATTTAATCGTTCCTCTTTGTTTGATATTTTTAAAATAGTTACTATATATTCATTGGCATTCTTTAGCATACAATACCAATTCAAGGTTGGAGATGTTTTCTGAATTTGGAAATATTTTGGAAGACTTTTAAGTCTTCTAAGAGTTATCAGTCCCCTTCTTCAGTTAAGGCCCGGTCCCACTGGCTGATGGACGCAAAATGTATGCAGAAAGGACGCAGCGGACGAGCAAAATTTCGGGGGTGGCTCCAACCGTCATCATCCTCTCCAAAAAGTGGCGAAAATTTGCACAAACAGAATGGAAAAGAATGGACGTGGGTAGTATGTAGCGGGGATATTAAATGGATGTACATAGGAAGCCTAGTAGATGACAGCGGATGGAAGCGGATGACACCTCCGAAGGGGTTCCGGGGGAGAATTTCGAAGAGGATGCATAGTGGAAGGGGCGGAGGCATAGCGGAGGAAATGGATGCATCACGGATGCCTACAGGAAACAAAGGGGATGCCGCGCAGATGTATATCGGATACAAAGCGTTCACTGCGCATGCGGGGAGTATGAATTGCATCAGGTCCACGGATATAAAAGGATGCAGCACGCACGCAGTCAGAATACAGGGGAAAGATGTGCTGCCACATACATCTTGCAGGAACACCATGGTTCGTCAGTCAGGCAAGAAGAGGAAGCCCGTGCCTACTTGTTCAAGCCCTGGCAAGGTGAAGAAGGCCAGAACCAGCATCCCACCCACTGACACTGACTCTGAAGCTGCTGCTCCTGCTGCTGCTGTGGTGGACCAGCCCCAAGGCCCCCAAGGCCCTGCTGCTGAAGGCCCTGCTGCTCAAGCCCCTGAAGACCCTGCTGCTCAAGCCCCTGAAGGCCCTGCTGCTCAAGCCCCTGAAGGCCCTGCTGAAGCCCCTGCCAGAGGGAGGAAGAGGCAAGGCAAGGAGAAGGGAGAGAGGAAACAGTACACCGTTTCCGTGGAGCATGAGGATGAGGTGCTGGAATGGCTGAGGGAGAACGAGTACCTCTGGAGAAAGGGCCACAGACTGTATCGGGACACCAAGAAGAAGCAGGCAGCTTGGAGAGACAAGGCAGAGAGCCTGGGGTACACTTCAGAACTACTCCTGGGATGATGGAAGCACATGCACACCTGGTATGGCAAGCTACACCTCAAGAAATCCGGGCAAGCCGCTGTCAAGCTCACTGACCGGGAGATGTCATGGCCAAGTGCAGCTTCCTGGAGGGTGAGATCCGCCACCGAGGAGCAGCCCCTCTGACACCCCTCTCCCTCAGACAACCCACAGACAGCCAGTCCTCTTCCAGCCAGGGGCCAGCTACCCTGTCCAGGCAGGTGTCTTCAGAGGGCCCCACAGCAGAAACCCCCCTGACAGCTGCACTCCCCATGCCGGCGGACTTGGAGGATCCCGTGGAGGATGATGCCCTGCTGTCACAAATGGAGGAAGAAGCAGCAGCCACCAGAGGCCAACCTGCTCCCCTCAGCTCCAGAGGATGCAGGCAGAGAGGCAGACTGGAGGGCCAGGACCACAGTGTGCTGTTGGAGATCAGGGACACAATGAAGACCAGCACAGAACTTCTCTCTCAGCTGGTTCACTTGGACAGAGCATCCTCGGGCTGGAACACTTTCATCACCTATGTGAGCCAGACCCTGAGGGACCTGCCCGAGGCCCAGTACCAGGTGATGAAGCAGAAGATCACAGCACTTCTGCACAACCCTCAAGGCCCAGCTGAAGCTGCTCCTACCCCAGTCCAGGTCTGCTCCTCCACCCAAGGCGATGTCACAGCCCTTCCACGGCTTTCAACAGCCCCTCACCTACCAAGGCTATGACTACCAGAACTTCCCACAGCATAAGCAGACCTTCCCAGTCCAGGCCCAGGTTCATCACATGCCACAGATGCCAGTCCTCACCCAGCTGCACACCAGACAGCCCCGCTACACTCCTTCTTCCTCCACCCCACAGCCAAGCCCGTCAACAGACAATCTGTCATCAATCTTGGGCCTGACATCTCAAATCCTTGATGAAGGGCCTCTTAACCTCACAGGACTGAGTCAGCTCTCGGATAGCTTCCTGAACACACTACCACCTGTTGTACCCTCGGGGCCAAGCACCCTAATGGTGCCTCAGACCAGCACTCAAGCCACAGCCACCTCCACAGTCCCATCCCACTTAACAGCTGAGACCATGGACATGACTCAGAGTGACTGAGAATAGTGTCAGAGACTGAGTTGTTTACTTGATAACTTTATCTTTGCTTAAGACACTTAACACAGTTTACTTGGATCATTTTGCTTATTTAATAAAGTCATAAAGTTTACCTAAGAAAGTTAATAAAGTTTATCTTTGCTTAAGACACTTAATACAGTTTACTCGGTTCATTTTGCTTATTTAATAAAGTCATAAAGTTTACCTAAGAAAGTTAATAAAGGTTATCTTTGCTTAAGACACTTAGTTTACTTGGTTCATTTTGTTTACTTAATAAAGTGTTGGTGAAAACTTTGAAAAATGGTCAAGCCTTTGCCTGCTTGTGGAATAGATAAGGATAGTTGTGGGATAGATAAACCTCCAGTGCAAACATAGTGGGACTGTATGGTCCACCATCCCAGCAATCCAGATGATTTTCTCCCCCTTTTTATGGAAAATATCGGTTGTTCATTATGGGGCCTTCTACATACTCTAGGCATACTGCAGACATCCTAAATATACGAGATACATCCCAGAAACAAACGTTTTGTCCATTTTTAATCCTTTATATACGAGATGCATTCGCTTACATCTTTTCTATTTCCATGCGACTAACTCTGTGTAGACATTCCATGTACCTTTTGTTTCCTCCCTCTTTCCGTTTTCAGCTGCAGCGGATGTGAGTTGAAGGGATGGCCAGAGGATGCAGAGAGGATACAGCGGACGTTTAACGGATGATAACGGACATAGAACATTTGTTGCCCATATATATCGCAGATGTACAGTGTACGCGGCGGAAAGTTCATCTGTTCACAAAGTTTTGTGCAGCTCAAAACTTCTTGCATGGATGAAATCGCAGTGGACGGATGCTTGATAGATAGAGCGTATGAAACACATATGCAGTGAGTACACAACGGATGCATAATGTTTTCCAACGGATGGCAAGCTTTTTTTAACGTTTTACATCATCTTTTCATCCTCTCCGTAAGTGCAGTGGGACTGGGCCTTAACAATTGTCTCCCTACTTCAAATTTAAGCCAGTCCTGCTATATTTGGACACCTCCTTGCACCTTCCACTTACTTATAATTTATGTTCCAAAGCTCCACTCTTATGGCATTATTAGATATTTCTATCTATCTTGTATTTTATGTCAGCCTAAACAGCTTAGGAGCACACCAGATACCTTGGATTTCCTGCTATTATGGCACAGAGGCTTCTGCTCCTTCATGTTGTATAACAATTCATGTTAAAAAAATGCATTTCCTGTAATTCATATTAAGAGAAACAGATCGATCTACCTCTGTTCCCATTGCCCTTAAAAATCTCCCAATCTTTCTTGCTATTCCTTGCTAAAGCAAATTCAATTTACAAATACTTTATAAACACTTTGCATTGCTCTACATGGGGCTGCCCTTAATAAGCGTCCAGAAGCTTCAGTTATTTCAAAATGTAGTGACCCACATGGTTTTGTGCAGACCCAGGTGTGCGCATGTGTCACCTCCCCTCTGGGAGCTGCATTGGCTGCCAATTTGCTTCCAAAACTATCTGTAAAATTTTGATTGAGAACTGAAAGTATCCTAGAATTCAAGGACAGAGCTTTTTCAGGAGATATTTTGAAAGAAATCCATTGCCTGTGACAGAACTCAGGAGAGCTACTGCCTTCTGGAAGGTCTTACTGCATGATTCCAATCCAGCATTTCCCAACCCTGGTAACTTTAAAATGTGAGGACTTCCAGAATTCTCCAAATAGCCATTTTGGCTAGGGAATTCTGGGAGTTGAAGTCTAAACATCTTAAAGTTGCCATTGTTGAGAAACAGTGTTCTAATCTATTGTCAACCATAAGATCTATCAACAGCTTGGGATTTATCTGATCTGGATTTTAGATCCCTTTATTTGCTGGATAATTACATAGTTTGATTATTCTTAATTAGAAGGAGAAGAAGTGGGTTAATATCACTGTTAAGGTAGAGGTGGGAAGAGAGTATGAACTGATAATATAATCAAGGAGACAATTTGAAAATTATGACAGTTCATTTGGTAAATAGGTTGCTACTGAGGATGAAATGTCACCCTTGGAATATTATCACATTCAAAAGCCCTCCAATGATACTTGGCCAAGACATGAAAAGTTGTCTATAGCTGTCCTTCTCTTTTTTAGGATTTTTGCTAAATTTATCTTTGACAATTAATAATATATCATATCTCCAAACAAGCTTCTGAGGGATCAGACCACTCAAAGAGCTTTGAGAAAATCCTAATGATAATCATACCATGGCTCTACAGCAGAAGAGAGTAATTATGAGGCCACAAATCCTTTATTGCTTTTGTTGAGTTGCTGAAGCAAAACAATAACTTTAGGGTAGAGGTCATTTTGTTTTCAGGAAAGAGCCAGGAGGTGTGTAAAGGACTTCAAGAAAGAAATCTGCCTCATTGATGCTTCAGAATGGTGTTTGAGTATATATGGTGATCATCTAGGTGTCAAAAGATTTTTTTAATGTGTATGTGTGTGAGTTGTTTAAAGAGATCAAGATGGGGTTTTTATTGTGGATGTTACTTATGCTTTTCATTACATTTCTTAAAATATTTTTACCCAAATAGATCAAAGAGGAGTTAAAACAGAAACAGCAGTGTTGCTGTTCCCCATATACCAATCTCTAAAATCAAGTCTTCTCAATAAACATTTAAAGAATAGATTATGGTGCAGTGTTAGAATGCAGTATTGCAGGCTAATTCTGCTGACTGGTGACTGCTAGCAGTTTGGCAGGCAGTTCAATTCATACTGGCTCAAAGTTGACTTAGCCTTCCATTCTTCTGAAGTCAGTAAAGTGAGGACCCAGATTGTTGTGGGCAATATGCTGACTCTGTAAACCACTTAGAGAGGGCTGTAAAGCACTGTGAAGCGGTATATAATTGTAAGTGCGATTGCTATGTACTTACTTTATGTTTATTTATTTTGGAAAAATGATATGGCTCTCATCTTACCCATTATAACTCTGGTCACTTCACAGCAACAATAAAAACATGTTTCAAAAAATCTCCCAAAGAAACAGCAGTGATAACAATCACTCAGTTCCACCTTCACCCTTCTTTACACCTGGGGGAAGAGACAGCTTTTTGAGGTCTCCCAGTCACTAGAAGCATGGCTGCCAGAGGGGCTCTCAGGGAGAAGAATGTTCATAGGGCAGGGAGCTGCTAGGAAGAAGGTATGCATCTTTTAAAATGATTTTAAAAACATTTCTGAAAATGGCAGGTCATTCTTACAGGAGAATAGATAAATATGTGTTTCATTCTGTTATCCTAAGAAAACATGAGAACTTATACATATGGACATACAACTTTTTTTTTACTATGTAAAGTAACATAATAAAAAAAGTTACTTCAAATAATGTTCCAGGAATGGAAACAGAAGGGAAATAAAAACAATGGCACAATGATTGTAGAACAGACACAGATTCACATTCCTATAAGAAATTTATACTGGATGATTTTGAGCCCAGACCTATTTTCAGTTGAAACAAACTTGGTTTTAAATAAAAAAATAAATTTAAAAAATGGGAGTGGGTATATTGAGGTATTCAATAATGTGAGGGTCTCAGGTTCCCATTTCTTTTAATCATGAAGAGTAGATGCCTTCAGCATTCTCTCAGGATGAATGCAAAGAATAAGCTGGGTGGCAGGGAGGGTTCTATGGAATCATTAAGTTCAGATAAAAGTCAAGGCTGAGAAACATGTATCCTTCAAAATGCTACTCAACCACATCTCCCAACAATTCCCAGTTAACATGCAAAAGGTGATGAATGCTTGTTCAACAATCTGAAGATACATAACTTGTACAATCCTGTCTGTCTTCAATTTCTATAGCTGTCTTAGCAAACAACTCTGGGTGGCTCACAATTTCAAGCATATATTACTAAAATATATTTAATTATTCATCAAATTTTATATAGCTGCTCATCTCACCAGTAGTGCTTACAACAATCAAATAAATATGTCAGGGGTGTCAAACTGGTGGCCTGCGGGCTGGATGTGTCATGTGCAGGCCATGCCCACCAGTGGCGATACGTCATAATACATCACATGACACAGTCGAGTTTGACACCTGTGCAGTATGTAAACAAATATAAAAATAATTATAATAAATATGGACAATCATTTTTTAAAAAATATTAACTATTACAATGTATAAACCATAAATGGAGAGAATAAGTTAGAGAGCCACCTTAAAATATTACTGGTTCCCTCAGACCTCTAAGCCTGGTGACATAACCAAGTTTTGAAGGATTTCTGGAACATTAACAGGGATGGATCTAAACTGACATTGGGGTGGATAATGTTCCATAAAACAGACAGAGAAGACCAACCCTCTGGGGTCAACAACTGTTATGTCCCTTGCAAATGGAACCCATGGTATGTCCTCTCTGCTGGATCAAATGGGATGGGGTTGATATAATCAGGAACAGGCAGCCCCTCAGATATCCTAGTCCCATGCCTTGAAGGGTTTTAAAGGTTGAAAGCACCTTGAATTGGACTCAGAAAGGATTATCAGATAATAATCACCATACCTTATACTCATCCATGTTTTACCAAAACCCAGCTAGGATGATCTCTGAAAGGGTTATCCCACCATCCGACCCTAGCAACAGCTCAGTGAACAAGGAGCTAGAATAATAGACAGGCAGGATATAAATATAAATATATGTACTGTTGTAATGACAAGGCAGTCGAGTTGTTTGATGATGAACAATTGAATCATGATGATCTTTATTGGAGTATAGTCTTGCATTTATACAAATTTTTAGTTATCCTCCATCATTGGTTAACTTTGGTTACTTCTTAACTTTCGTTACTGTTCAGCACAGTAATCCATACAATTAATTATCTCTAGTTAAAGCCTAATATATGTTTACTTCCCCTCTCCAATCCTCCTTTAGATTAGTGACTTTGTTTGCCTGAGTTGTATTTGCTTGGAAACATTCTTTATCTGAGGTTTGCCATCCAAGATTGGAACATTCCTGCAATTACAACTTAACATATCCTCGTTTTTTATTTTAAATGGAGATTCAAAGATTTATGAATGTATCGTAATTGTAGAGGATTAAGAGAGGGGATGTAGAAAATAGCCAGGAGTGTGAAATAGATTGTAGTTGTGAGACAATAAATGTAGAAGACATGATCAAGTTAGGGGTAAAAGAAATTTGACCAAATGCCATTGGGGGCTCCTAGTGTAAAGTAATATTTGTGCCATGGGTCATAAACATGTATTGGGCATGATGAACCCACAAATTAGGGTTAAGACGAACCACACAGAAGTGTCATTTTGAGTAGAAACACCATTAACCATAAACAAAAAAATACAAAGTAAAATGGTAACAGAGCTAGCAGTAATAATAGCAAAAACAGCAGCAACAAGATTTTCAAGAGTCTGAGGTAATGAGGCTTGCTGCAGTTGTTGTTGAACTTGATATGTAGTAGATTTAACCTGGCTCCAAGTGATGGGTTGCGGGAGCGTCGACCTTGGAAGATGGACTTCTGTGTTCAGATTGAAATCCGGAATCGGGTTGTGAAGGCCCTGATGCCATGCCATGATACAGATGAACACAGCGCATTGGAACCTACACTGCTTGTCAAGTAGAAGGATCTTCCACGGCGGCGTAACCGCGACCCCAGGTGATCCATCAGTAAAGACTGTAAGAGCTTTAGAAATAGGATTTCGCACAAAAATGGAAGAAAAGGCTAGATTTAAAGTAGTAGTAGCCACTTTCTAGGATCCTTGGGTAAAGAATACAACAAGTTTCCCACATATTGAGAAAAGGCTATCTGACATGATTCTGAAATCATCATCAAATGCTCATGTTCAACTTTTGTACAAGTGAAAGCTATGCTAATGAGATCCTGTCCCGTAAGATGTAAGGCTTGTTTACGACCTTTAATAATCAAATCCTCTCATACTGATTGATAAGGATAAATGTTTCGAGGCAGAGTAGCTGACAAATTAATCCATTCATGAATGTTGACCGTTTGTGGGGATGCATAAGAATAAAGACATCCCGTGGGTAAGGGTGTAATGGGAAGAATAGCTAAGCAAAGTCCTATTGTTAAGGATGTTATCCTGTCCACATATCGATGCTTAAACTTATTCAATATTTCTTGAAGGATGTTCTTTGAAAATCAGTTAATACAACTAGACCTCCTGGTGATTGTGCTCCCTTCAGAGACTGAAATAAGGGCAACATATCACCAGTTGTAATGTAGAAGAATGGGTGTGCCCAATTAATAATGTCAAGTAATTTTTGCCATTGTACTAATGTATATGATTTTTGTAGTTGTAATTCAGGAAGAATTGGAATGGAGGAATTGTGCAACATTCTATGTCCTAAGTAGGTATAAGGTTCTAACTTTTGAATTTTGTCTGAGGCTATACACAATCCTTGTTGCGCCACAATATCCGTTAACTCTTTTAACAACTTAGATTCATCAAAATCTGGGGCTGCTATCAATATACCATCCATATAATGATAGACTAAATAGCAAGGAAATTTATTCCGAAAGGGTTGAAGGGCATTATCTATGAAATATTGACAAAGTGTAGGGGAATTAAGCATTCTCTGAGGCAACACTCGCCAATGATATCATTTTGTGGGCATGCTATTATTAAAAACTAGGACAGTAAATGCAAATTTTTCTTTGTCTTGAGGCTGTAAAGGTATAGTTAAAAAAGCAGTCTTTAAGATCAACTACCAATAATTTATAAAAATTAGGAATTAAGTTAGGATTTGGTGGACCACATTGTAAAGGACCGATGGGTTGGATACATTTAAATCATGAAGGAAATGTTATTTCCCATTTTTCTTTTTTATAATAAAAACAGGAGTATTCCAAGGACTAGTAGAAGGTTCTATATGACTAGCAGCCAATTGTTCTTGAACCAATTGTTGTAAAGCAGTGAGTTTTTCCCTTGATAATGGCCATTGTTCCATCCAAACCGGCATAGAACAGAGCCATTTAAGAGGAAGAGCCATCATCAAGAATCAAATGGGCATTAAGAAGAAAAAGGATATCACGGCCCCAAATATTAGTATGAATATCTAGAATGTATGGTTGTAGGAAAAAGGACTTACCAGCAGATGCTGTAACATTAATTTCTTGAACACTCTGCCAAGCAGCTGTAGAACCTCCTATTCCCCACAATGAAGAAACTGATATTTTTGGCCATTGTACTGGCCACTGTAAAGAGGAGATGACAGTAACATCGGCTCTTGTATCCAATAACCCTTGAAATGGTTGTTAATTTAGGAAGAGCATGAACAAAGGATGAGACAAGTTCAGCTGATGAAGTAAGCCTACAGATAAAGATGTTGATCCAAATCCTGCATCCCCACGATTATCTATACAAGGAGATGTAATTTCATATGGAAGAAGAAGCAATTGAGCAACAGAAAAATTACAAGGAAGAACTTGAGGAAGATTCACCCAAATCTGAATCATGGGGATACCAGTGTAATCTGAATCTATTACCCCAGGCACAACAAAACAGCCCTTTTTGTGTGCAGAAGAATGAGGCAAAATTAAGTCAACTAACCCTGAAGGAAGAGGACCTTTAAATTGAGATGGAACTATTTTAACTTCCATGGGAAATTTAAACTCAATTTCCTCTTGAGTGATTAAATTGATCCCAGCACTACCAGCTGTGGCTGGGGAGGAGTGAGAGAGACTGTTGGAGGAGTCAGAGTGATGGGAAAGGCACACTTTGGATTCTGGGTGGGTGCCACACCCATTGTCTGTAACTGCCTTTTTTAACTCTCTTAAGATCTGATAAGGCAGACCCTCCCATTCTGCTACTTGTAGTCCAAGCTGTGGCCCCTGACCAGGACGATATTGTACTGGACAAACAGACAGTAATTCTACAAGCTCTGTTCCTGAGACAGAGGCATCCTTTTTACAAGTCTCTACAATTTTCTGAAAAGACTGAACAATAGAGTCAGGAGGCTTTTGCCCTGTATCTGCAGGAGCTGAGGGAATTGAAGACATATATTCAGGTGAAGAAGGGGGACAAATGACAGCATTAGTATAATGCATGAAGGTGGAGGTGTTAAAAGAGAAAGTTCATTGTGACCAAATTTTTCGACCAAATTTTGCATAAATGCCACACCTGCAAAACTTCTATTTTTTCTCGAGGTTCAGTATGCAATGTTTTCCCAATACGTTCCCAATCAGTTAATTTTAAAGACCCCTTTTCTGGGTACCATAGGCACTGAGCTTCAATCTCCTAGACCAGCCTTAAGAGATTTCTCTGTGGTACCTTGGTATTCTTCTTCTTCAACAAATAGTCTAATTCATCTACATGCTTCCTTTGTTCCTCAGAAAGCGAAGACCCCATACTTACAGAAACCAAAAGGTTGAAGAAACCACAAAGGGTTGAAGGTGCACCAAATCCTTGCTGGACAAAGTAAGAGGGTCCCTGTTCGTGCGCCACTTGTTGCAATGACGAGGCAGTCGAGTTGTTTGACGATGAACAACTGAATGATGATGATCTTTATTGGAGTATAATCTTGCATTTATACACATTTTAGTTATCCTCCATCATTGGTTAACTTTGGTTACTGCTTAACTTTGGTTACTGTTCAGCACAGCAATCCATACAATTAATTATCTCTAGTTAAAATCTAACATATGTTTACTTCCCCTCTCCAATCCTCCTTTAGGTTAGTGACTTTGTTTGCCTGAGTTGTATTTGCTTGGAAACATTCTTTATCTGAGGTTTGCCATCCAAGATTGGAATATTCCTACAATTACAACTCTACAATGTATTTTGTGTTATTTTTTGCCAATGTAATTGTTAACCCAATCTTTTTTGTTTGGCCACCACATTTTGTACGAACTGCAGCTGGGGAGTCCTCTTAAGGTAGCTCCATGCACAATACATTCAACGTAATGATGAAGTTGTGAGTCACTATTATCATGGCTTCATAAAACAGGTAGTGTTGTAACCGTCATGCAAGTTTTAACTGGGCAAAGAGCCCTGACAATGGTTTCTACCTGCTACTCAGGTAGAGCTATAAGTCCAAGAGCAGCTACAAAAAGTCACTTGCAAAGCTATCATTGGGGTCTTCACTGAACCAAAATATCTTTGGACAAACTGTAACAACATCTTGTTGGGAGTTAGTGTCAACTAGTTTCAGGTTCTCTTGCAGAAATCACCTATCCAGTAGATTCCACCTTCAATTCATAGGAAGCACTTCACTTATTCTTTTGGGGACAACTTTCTTTTTTAAAGTGTACATTTCAGATTTGCCACCAGTACCCAGTCAAGCTTCCAGCAGTTTCTACTGTCACCAGATTCTTGCCAACCTCTCTCTCCCATTACACTTCTGAGGCCGAAGCTCAGAAGAGCATTTTCCACACACATGGTTGGGTACGATTTCTGGATGTGATGGCTTGGTAGTTTAGAACTGGAGCCTTCCATCTGGATGATAGATGCTGAAAGCAGTTCTTGCAATTGTTCCATAAGGCAGGCAGTGGAGTGAACAACAGTAGAAAGAGGCAGTTGTAATGTTCTCTGCTTGGAGCAATTTTGGGTAGGGCTTGTGTAGACACATGCACATGTGCATATGTCCTTGTGAGGGGGCAGTTTTTACTAAAAGGCAAAATGTTCCAAAATGGTTTTTTAAAAGTTACATATTTTTGCCTTTTTCAAAGGGAAAGGAGAGAAAAAAAGAATAAACCTGACTGGCATTTTGAAATATAACTCAAATTATAGAAACCAAAAAGAGACTCGGGCTCCTTATGGTGCCATTGGCTCAGTGTCAGCTGCACCACCACTCCCCCAGCTAACCTTTAGCATGAGGATTGAAGAGAGAAAATTAGAGAGTATGGGGATGAAGTATCTCTCCTTCCCTTGTTTCCTTGAAAAGAAAGCTTCTAAGTAGAAGCAATGATTCGTCTTGTCCTGATTGCCATTAAGTATATCTTTTCAGCAGCAAGTGACATGATGGCAAGCAGCAGTGTACTGAACTGAAATGAAGAATGAAATAGTCTAAAGGGGGGCTAAAGAGATCAGATCTATGGGAGTCTACTTGGCCTCACCTGACTGTTGAATATCAGAAAAGGTAAATGGGAGATGACTTTTGAAATGGTTACTATATTACATATGTGTAAATGTAAATTTCATACATGAGAAGATTTCCAAGTGTGAAGAGTTTAAGCAGAATGTGGCATCCTCTATCAATCAAACTTCTCATAGCTTATAGCTATGTATTCATTAGACTGTTGTAGAATATTAACCAGGGGTGGGATTCAAATTTTGTAACAACTGGTTCTGTGGGCGTGGCTAGGTGGGCATGGCCATGTGACTGGATGGGAGTGGCTTTTTTGGGCAGCACCAAACCCCCCCCCCCATTTTTTTGGGCCTTCTGGGCCTCAGGGAAGCCTCTTGGGGGTTGTTTTTGCTCCCAAAAGGCTTCCCTGGGGTTTAGGAAGAAAAAAATGGAGAGGGGCAGTGGGGAGCTGCGCCCCCCCTCCATTTTTTGCTTTCCTGGGCCTCAGGGATGCCTCCTGGGTGAAGCAGTAAGTAAGCGAGGGGAATCCTGGCACAGCTGATCATAGGAACAGCTGATAGTTGGGAGGGGAAAAAAGAAATGCCTTTGTTGCAGCTGTGACTCGGTGGGGAAGAATGCAGTTAGTGATGTCGGACATGTGCACAATGTTGCGCATGCACGATAAGGACTGACTGGGTAGAGAGGGGAGGGGTGGGCAGATAGGTGCTGGGTCAGCCAGGGGCACAATTTGCCTGTTTTCCGAACTGTGCAGAATCATAACAACCGGTTCTATAGAACCAATCAGAAATGGTAGAATCCTGCCTGATATTACCCCCCACCCCTGTTCAATTGTGTCTACTTCTTGGACACTGCCTGGACAAGTCTCTGCAGTTTTCTTGGCACATTTTTTCAAAAGTGCCATTGCCTGTTTCCTAGGTCTGAGTGAAAGTGACTGGCTCAAATTCAATCTGAAGCTTTGTGTCTAAGGTAAGACTAGATCTCATGATTTCCTGGTTTCTGGCCTGATGCTTTAACTACCACACCAAACTGGCTCACACCTTACGATTGGATATCCTTATGTATATTATCTGGCTTGTGATCAAATACAAACAAATAGCTAATTCTCACAAATGTAAATATGTTTAGATTAATCCAACTCTATTCATCATTAATATGAAAACAGGTCCAGATTCGAGAAAATATACGATGAACAACTTATGCTATGTGGAATCATACAAGACATTTTTTTCAGAATCTATCAAAATCCTTAGCTTTGAATTTGGTAAAATATTATTTGTGTACCTAGATTTTGGTTCCTCATTTATTTCCCCATTTTTTAATTGTTTAAACAAATAAAAAGGCAAACACTGTATGCATCTTTGCTTATCTTGCACCTTCATTATTTCATGTATTTTTAAAATATGTAAAAATATCCCATCACGATGGGGCTTCTGTATAGGTTTTTCTGTTTCTAAAAGAGTGTTTGTTCTTTTTCCCAATGATTATTCTATTACAATCATTATAATCAATCAAGGAAAGACATAAAAGTTATTTCAATGAAATTCAGGCTCTGTGATGCAATTGAAGGCAAGATCAGTTTACGATTCAGGCAATCCATATATAGACTTCTATTCTGCTTTCTTGTTATCCAAGTTAAAGCCAGCCACATGAGGCCACTGTCAGTGTAGTGAGGCATGGGGAGAACTATGCATAGAACTGACAGTGTTCCATCCTTTCATCTCTGGATTCTCATGAAAGTTCTTCTGGGTTTTATGAGGCTAGAATTTCTTCTATTTAGATGGGCATATTCTGACTTATATGAACATTTAATGAACATTAACATTAACAATGAACATTTAACAGAAGCATAAAGTGGACCTGATCTTATAGATACGCTATACCAGTCTTCTCTACCTTTTCCCCCTAGTAAGTTTATCTAAAGTTTACAAATGCAGAGATAGAAAACTAATACAAATTGAGAAAAATATAAAAAATATTGAAATGAAAAAGTTGAGATAGAAAATAGAAGGCGAAAAAAAAAACCAGAAACGAAAGGAAAGATATGTAAAGGATGACTCTCCCCTCCCTCCAGACAAGTATAAACAACTAGCTCAATACCTGTGTTTCGCTATGAAACTATGTGGTTGGACTAATTTTTTTGGGAAGAAAATAAGGGGGAAAAATTCTGCCTCTGCTTACCAGCATCCATCGGTATTCATCTGGCTAGCATCCTGTCAGTATGTGAGAGAGTTCAGGGCTGTTTGGAAAGTGAAACAGTATTTGCTGTGTGAGCAAGGAGACAGCAAGGAGCCTGGGTGTGGCTTAGCTCAACTGTTCTTTTTACTTTTTACTAAAGCTGCTTGATGCTGTGAAACTAAAACTGAAACTCCTCTCCTCTGCTTGTGTTTTGCAGGTGGGGAGAGGGAGTAGAACTTAGCAACAGAGTGTGTTAATAATAATATACAAAATACTAATGCTCTGATGGTCATTTTGAAAAATCCTTTCTTAGTGAGGACCTAGAAGCCAAAAGGAACATACGTGCCAAATTTCAAGTTTGTAGGCTTTACGGTTCTGGAGATTTTATGATGATGTGTGAGTGGTATTTTGCTCTTATACATAAATTAGGCTAATTTAACACCTGCTCTAATACTTCCATTTAAAAAAAAAAATCATCCTTTACTAACAATAAAATTACAAAAACACATCACTCAATCCAAATCAGCAAAAGTCTAATCGGAGCTAGAAATATTAACATATTTATCATCGTATTCATCAAAATATTCTACTGTATAATCCAAACTTGCCCTTTTATCTTTACAAAAGGATTATTAATACAAAAGTTACTGTCATGTAATAAGATTCTGAAGTACCTGGAGATAACCCTGGGTAGATCATAACCTTCTGACAACACCTGGGAAATACCAGCTGCAAAACTGAAAAGCTGCAACAATTTACTGAACAGCTTGGCTGAAACATCCTGGGGCGCTGATACTAACTCCCTACGAACAATAGTCTTGGCATTGGTTTACTTCATAGCTGAATATTGTGCCAGCACCCACAACCAAATGGTTGATATCCAATTCTGCCAGACAATGTGTATCGTCTCTGGCACATTGCATCCCACTCCTGTGTACTGGTTACCAGTACTTAGCAATATCATACCACCCCATATCAGAAGATAACAAGCTCTTGTTTGCTGAACAATAAGGTCTTCCCTATTCGTCAGGACAAGGTCCATCAGAAGATTAAAATCCCATTGATCAGGATGGAAAACAGCTATTAACTTAACATCTATGCAGTTTAATCCCAAGAATGCCTAGAAAGAGGAATAGTCCAAAGTACTTTTTTGTGGCCTGATTATTAGTGATCCTTCTACCAAACAACCTGGTTGTTTTGACTTGCCTTGCTCTGACTGGACAAAATTGAATAGAATTAGGTATGATACTGGAAGAAGTGCCTCTGCCCTGTACTGGTGGGGATGGAATGATCCCCCTTGTTGTGATTGTGGTACTGATGCACAAACTATAAAACTATATTGTACAAGATGACATGCATTATCTGACATGCCCATGACATGCATTATCTAGTTTCCTAGAAAAGTGTTCCCCCAACCACAGTACCAGTCTGTGGCCTGTCAGGAACTGGGCCATGCAAGTGGTGGACAAGTGAAGCTTCAGCTGTGCGTGTACAGGATTTAGGGTGTATGTGAACCCCACCTCCTGGTTGGATAATTTTTCTTATGAAACTGGTCCCTGGGGCCAGAAGTGTTGGGGACTGCTGCCTTAAAAGATCTGCAGAAAACAACACCAAAGGCAATTGCTGAATTGAACATCCAGTTGTGAGTACACTGATATACCCCCCCATAGACATTTTGTGTATAATTACATGAATTGTGTGTACATGTTTACTTCTCTTCTGACATGTTCTCATCATATGCTAAATAAAAAATCCTTTCATCTAAAAAAATAAAACTTAAGAAATATTTCCCCACTGATAAACAAATCTTTAAAGACCTTGTCATATAATCCTAGTTAAAAAAATCTGATTAGTAGAAATCAGAAACCATTTTAATCCTTAACCCAAAAAATCATTTTATAAACCATCAAGGTTTGTGTCCCACAAGCTAATTTCTTATCACTTTCTATTTGTCTATTTCCAGGAACAACTTGAGCAATTTCTCATTTTAACAAGAGTTTCTTTGATTCTGCACATTCTTTTTGTATATCCAGAATTAAGAAGGCTTTCTGAGTCATTCTGTGAAGATAGTTCATGGGGCCTCAGGAGCTCACATAACATCTCTGTTGCACTAGGTGGTTGCCACTTTGTTTCCGGGTCCAATTCAAGTTATTGTTATCATCTTTAAACCCCTTTATGGCAGGAGTTTGGATTGTTTGAGGAACTGCCTCACTCCATTGGTCAAGACTTCTACCTGGTGAGTCTAGAACAGCCTTTTCTGCCGTGGCTCCTGCCCTCTGGAACATTATGTCCTTTGACATGAGAATCTCCCCTACCATCTAGGCCAGAGGTCTTCAAACTTGGCAACTTTAAGACTTGTGGACTTCAAGTCCCAGAATTTCTCCTCCAGTCATGTTAGCTCAGGAATTCTGGAAGTCAAGTTTGAAGACCCTTGCTCTAGGCTTTCCAAAGAGTCTTAAAAATGGCTTTTCCAATTAGCCTGGGATCCTCATGGAAGGCATTCGATACTGGAACTGGTAGTAGATTTAAGAGAAGATTCCACCTCCACCTCACTTTATATTGCTCCATCTTGGCTACCCTTATTAACAGTAAAATTTATTGCTTTAAAGTTCTTAAGGCTTCTTAAACCCATGGGAGAACACTGTTTTGTAAACTCTTCATAAGGGAGAAACTGTATGAAGCCAAACATGAGGACTCCTCATTTTCTCAATTGGGAGAGGAGTGCTGAGGAGCTCTTATTTCAACTCCATTCAACTATCACCTTCACAAAAAGCAGAATCATGCTCAGTTTGCTGTATTGCTCCGGAAGCCTTCCCTGTCTTGAGGCTTTGGGTATCAACTCCCAGCACAAAGTTGAGAATTGATATTTGGAACATTTGGATGGTATCAGTTTAAGGAAAGCTGTCCCATTCTGCCTCGATGAAGCAAACAAAGTCTCCCCTCCATTAGGCTTATATATTATAAACACACACACAAACACAAATAGAATAAAGAATAAATAAATGTGTCTTCAAAGCCCAGCTCCCATGTCTTTTTTAAACATGGATTCAAGGACTCAAAGTAGCCTGAAAATTATATTCCCTACCCTAATCACCAACTGCATGAGAACAGGTCATATCCAGCTGAAACATGGCACTACATATTCTCAGCCCATTCCCTTTTGTTCCTTCCCAATGATTGAGGATTATGGCGACTAAAACTAAGCTCTACACACTATGGGAGAATGCTGATTTTGCTAGAAAAGCGTTTGAGGTATTGGAGCATGGGAATCAATTGTCTAGTAGTACAGAATAAAGGTCCGTGTTTTGTGTTTCTGGACTGAGTTTTCTGAATTATGAGGCACAGGATAGCTTCTTTTCACAGTCCTTCTTCTCAACTCCTTCACAGCATTTCCAAACCATTATTCTTATTACCAAATCCAATATTATATTAAATAATTCTGATATAATGCTTCTCCTTCCTCCCTAAACCTCTCAAACTGCATTTATTAATATCAGTTTCTAATTTAGAGAATTACTTTTGACTTGACTCTCTGCTGACTATCCCAGTCTCCCATAATTAATCCCTTCATAAGATGAATAGCTTCTCAATAGTTAGGAAAATGGCCACTTTTGTGAACTGGTATAAATCAGAGGCAAAAAAAATATATGCTGCAATATAATTGAAAAAATAATGTGTATGAAAGCCATAAATAGGGACAATCAGAGAATAAAGTAGTTATTAATTAAAAAACAGTACTAAGATTCATCTCTGGAGCAGAATGATGCAATTGCATTCCAGAATATAGGAATACCGGGGAAAATGTTTTTCTGGGCTAGTTTCTTTTAACAATATAAATAGCTCTTCAAGGAAAAAAAGACGGGAGTGGAACAAATATAACTCATCTATATTATCCTAAGTCCACACATTATTTGCAGGGCTATAGGAGAAATAATAATTGAACAAAAAAACCCAGCAGCTTTCCTAAGATGTGATGGGACTGCAGACATATTATAGCACAATTCCCAGAATTTCCATTCAGCATGTTTTTTGGCAATTCTGTGAGTTGCAGTTCTAAAACATCTGTAAGATACCAGATTGTGGAAGACTTTAATATAGCATCCTATGTTGGTGTGGTCGGAAATACATGATTTTTCAGACAAGATAATGAAGCAGAAGAAAAAAAATATATGCTTGATTAAGTACTCAACCCCTTCAGTGTCATTGCCAATGCCCATGTTTCAACAGATGCTTTCTTTCCTTTAAAAAAGAAAAGGTGTAGTGATGGAAATAACTGTCTTTTAGAGAAATGCAGTAGACCAGCTCATTGTAATAGTTGTACCATAGGCTATTATGATGGTAAATATTTCAGATAAAGAAGCTTCTCATTTGTCTTCCTAAATAAACTAATGCATATATTAGTATATGTAAATATTGTGTGTATGTGTGTGTGTGTAGTTTCTTAATCAGATCAAAAATAATGAGCCTTTGTGTAGAACATACTTAGTAACAGTTGCCTGGAAAGAATTTGGACCATTCCTCAATTTTAAATATTTATAATGTGAAACTAAATCAGATGCTATAAGGGTAATTCAGTCAAACTCTTCTACTGGCTCTAGAAGCAGACAAGAATTACCTGTCTCTCTCCATGGTGCTGATCAAAGACTGTCAGTTCTAAAGAACAAAGTGGTCTCTGCTAATTGGGAAATAGCAGAAAACTGAATTCTGTCCATGGTCCTGAATTAGTGTTTTTCTTTCATGCAAACTATAAGATCTAACAAAATTCATTTTCAGAAAAATGCCAAGGTGATATTGGAACAATTACCAAAGTTCTTTACTGACCAGCAAAGAAGTGTCAGTCTCTCCACTCTGTCCATTACTATCAAAACACTAGATTTTATCAACTTCAATGCATTCTGTAGTCCCAAAAGCTTCCCTTCTTTTCCTTGCAAACTGCTTTCATTTGATGATCATGTCATGATTAAACAGTGATGCATAAAGGAAAATAGCTATTTATGTAATAGCGATTCAGCAGTTTCACTCAACATCAGGGCCACTAGTATACATACATGCTGGATTCTCTGCAATCGTTGTGGAATCTTAATTTATAATAAAAGTAGAGAAATAATAGAAAGTATAACAGAAAGTAGAGATCAGAAAAATGAAAACTGCCAGAAACTATGCTCAGTCCCTTCAATTTATTACCCATAGAATCTCTGTTATGTACCACCTAAAGAGTGTGTGGCATAACTAATACATCTTTTATCCTCCTAGATAGGTTAAACATCAGCTCCCATAATTTTCAACTAATCAGAATAGCCATTTTTGGTAGGAGTTGTGTGGCACTGAAATCCAATTCATTCAGAAGTGACAATATTATGTGTGAGGAATTCTGGATAAGTGGGAGAATGTAATGTGGTTCCATTCTTCATGAATGGATAAAGGCAATCCCAGAATTATCAATCAGTAAATATTATAAATGTCTGTAAAGATATTGGAGCAGAGAATAAATCAGGCCTATGTAAGTTTCTCATAGGCATGATTGCTAAATATCTTCTTTGACAAAGTAAATATTTTAGTGGGCAGAGGGAACATAATCTCAGCAAAGCATTTTGACAAATTTCTACATAACATTCTTTCAACCTTTCCAGGAAGACCAGACAGGAAACATGACCAGATAAGTTCAACTTTATTGAAGGCTATCTTGCAAATCTCAAATTACAATATCCCACTGTCTGCTTTATATTCTGAGAATTTATGGAGGTATGTTCCCTTCTGAGCCTCTTTCTTCATCCATTATGACAGCCCCCAATCCCCAAGATGCAGCCCACTACCAGGCTGTGGTCTATTTATTTACAACCACGACTTACACAACTGGTGGCTGGTGCATGCGAGAGCCCAGCCCAACTCATGCAACTGGTGGGGCACTGCCCACATGCATGTGTGTATAGCTCAACTTGCAGTTCAGCTGCATGTGCATGGGTCCCAATCTTCTGCTTTTGTGACTTGAGCTTGTGTGGCCTTGTTCCTCTCTCCTCCCCAGCCAGGATGCCAAGCCGCAAAGGTTGGGGACAGCTCCATTATGCAGCTGAGGGCTGTAAGCCTTTCTTATATGACCATTCCCTGGGCAGCATCTTCCCTGTTCCCAATGACATTTCCAGATAATATTACATGGTTTCATTGACAAACAATTAAGACAATTTGAATAGTAGAATCACAGAGTAAGCATTAATGGTGCTACATTGAGCAGGAAAGCAGTAACCAGTGGGACCCCTATAGGCATCTCTCTTGGGAACATGTTTATTCATGATCTGGACAACAGAACTGATGATGAGCCAATAGTGTGAGACAAATGCCAATAGGCTGCATTATACAAAGCACCATACCAAAGTTCTTATTCTCCTAGGTATTGTGTGCAACTCTGGGCACTGCATATCTGGCACTGTACTGACAGGTTAGAACAGGTTCCAGGAGAATGACAAAGGTAATACAGAACAACAACTTGAAGATGTGCAGTAAGAAAATAAGCTGAATGAATCTGGAATAATCAGTCCAGAGAGAGGAAGAAGGAGGAAAGATACAGTATAAGCACACAGGTACATAAAAGGTAAAATACCTAGCTACCTGGATCTCATTTAAATATAAGGTAAACTTTCTGACCATAAGACCTATACCACAGTGGAATGGCTGATCTATGGAAGCTGTGGGTTATCTGTCTCTGGGAGTTTTTAACAAGAGACTGGACAACTACTTATAAATAAATTTAAACTGATTTTTTTCTATAAACTACATCACAAATCTTTATGGTTCCTTCCATCCTGGTTAACTAATTGGGGGATATTGGTATAGTTATTTTTACTAGCAAGGAAATATATTACAAAGGTCATCATATATGATATTTTTCTGTAAAATTAAATTGTGTTACTGTAAGATTCTAATTTTATTCAATCCCACTGATAAGAATGTCTCCTGTAAAATCTATTAGCTCACTTATCCATTGTTTAAATAAAAGTTATTGTCGAGCCTGTCAATAATTCGTAAAACTCAAGCCTGGACAACTCCTACAGTAGACTGATGAATGTCAACAGGCTTTTGAAACCCTGAAACAATTGTTTCCCACAGAACCTGTGTTAAAACCTGTGTTAAAAAACCTGTGTTAAATCTCATGATGATGAGAGTTTTGTTGTATAAGCTGATGCCAGCAATGTGGCTGTGAGGGCTGCACTCTTGCAAATGTACAAGCACTACAACCCTGCGCTTATACATCCTGAAAACTGAATCCTACTGAGTGAGGTTGGGTGATTTGGGAGAAGGAAGCATTCACAGTACGGTGGGCAATACTCTCTTGGCATCATGTGCTGGAAAGGGCCGTCAAACCTTTTGAGGCTTGGATGGACCATAAAAACCTGGAGACACCATAGGCACCCAGAAAGTTGTCCCCAAAACAAGTCAGATGGGCCTTATATTTTAGAAGGTTCTGGTTTACTCTTGGGTATGTTCCTGGAGGAAAAAACTTTTTTGCTGATGCTCTCTCCTGATTGCCTCAGTATAACTATAAAAGAGAGGAGGTTATACAATCCATAATGCCCAACCGGACAACTCCAACCCAGGCAATGTTGGTGCGGTCAGAGGAACCATGGATACAAACCATACGAGAGGCTGTAGGAAGTGATCCATAGGTATCACAAAATAATTCACAATGTATTACTCAAGATGGATTGATATGGAGAGGGAATAGATTATATATTCCAGAATCCTTGCATCCTATGGTACTTAAAAGATGTCATGATGTAAAACAGACTGGACACTTTGGCTTTCTAAAGACTCTTCACCTCGGTTGACAACAATTTTGGTGGCCCTGAATGAGAGCAGAAATAGAGACATATGTAAAGGGGTATGCCATGTGTGCCATGTCCAAACCAAGGATCAGGAAACCTTTAGGTCTCTTACAAACTATGTCAAATCCAGTGCAGCCTTGGCAGGATTTAGCAATGGATTTCATCTTTGAGCTTCCAGACAGCAAAGGGCACACAGTTATCTGGACAGTCATTGATTTGTTTTCAAAACAAGCCCATATTGTGCCATGTAAAGGGTTACCATTAGCTTGGAAATTTGCTGGACTATTTGTGAAACACATCTACAGACTCCATGGTGCACCCAGAAGAATTATTTCTGATGGGAGGGTGGAATTTACTGCCAAATTTTGGCATGAACTCATAAAGTTAATGGGATCTTCACAAGGATTAAATTCTGCTTTCCATCCTAGCACCAATGGTGCACCCAAAAGAATGAATGCTATGATAGAGAGATACCTCCGTTGCTATGTGTCGTATCAGCAACAGGACTGGGTGTATTTTATTCCTTTTGCGGGGGTTGCATACGCCGTACACAACAGTACTGGGTTGATCCCATTCAGAATAGTGCACAGTGTCGATTTTGTACCCATATCTGATTGGGTGCTTGAGGAAAACAAGGGGAGAGACCCAAAGGTCTGGGGGGCATCCCTATAGAGTTTGTGGACTAATGTTAGAAAGGCATTGGACAAAGCAACTGAGCTATATAAAAGTTATGCAGATAAGAAACGTGGTGTCCATAAGACCTTCAGGGTAGGGGATAAAGTTTATTTATTCACCAAATATTTGAAGCTCAGGCTAACTAGTAAAAAACTTGGACCCAAATTTATAAGCCCCTTTCCTATCAAACATGTCATTAACCCAGTAACAGTAGTGCTAAAACTCCCACCATTGTTGGGTCAAATCCACCCAATATTCCATAGCAGTCTTCTTAAGCCTGTACCACAAGAGAAAATACCACCCTGATTCTTCAGAACCTGTACCAGTAGAAGGGGAGTTTTATGAGGTGGAAGCTATTGTGGATTCCCGCGTGCATCAGGGCAAGATCCAATACCTGGTGAAATGGGTAGGCTATCCAATCAATGAGGTATCTTGGGTAACACACACAGAGATGAGAGCCCACCGACTAGTACAGCAATTTCACTGTTAATTTCCAGATAAGCCAGGAATAAGGTGACAGGAACCTATTAGTTACGAAGTTATGAAATCTATAACCTATGTGCATTTTCATGTCTTACAGGTGGACTCCTGGTCGGGGGAGCCACCTGTTGAGCCTGACTTATGGTCATGGACTCACCATGATAAGGGACCAGGTGGTGGAGTGTGATGCATGCAGGTCTGAGAAGATGATGCCACTGTTGGAGGAATGCTGAAGGGAGAGTAGCTGAAGCAGCAGGACTGATCCTGCAAACATCCACAGGTCTGAATATTGGCTTTGTTTTCTGCTGGGGATTGGAGGAGGCCAAAGTAACCTGCATAGGGGGAGGGCTCCTGAGTGGGTGGACTGCCGGATGGGTGGTGTTAGACATAAAAGCAGCACTAGTAGGCAAAGCTCCTGGTGCCAGCTTTATATGTGACTTGCTGTCTGTTGTTGCTGCTTTATTTGCAAACCAAGGTGGATTAAAAGAAACCCTACATCCATGTGAGTGTTCTGAATTCTTCCTTGTGTCTGCAGGAGTCAGCCAATGCCAGTTGGAGAGTTATTTTATTTATATCATTGCTATTTATTTGAATTCTTAAAGGTGAATAAGAATAAAATATCCTGTACTGCCATTCTCTATCAATCAAATCTTCAGACATATTATAGAATCATACCGTTAAACTTCAATAAATCCCATTCACATCAAGTGGCATAGGCCTTTCTTTTCTTTTTTTCATTACAACACTTATTCATATGATTTGTATGTTCTTCATACAAATTTTCCATGAATGGTTTAACTAAAACTAAGATATCTGATTCCTCCTGCCGCAGATACATAAGCTTTTTTCTGAGTCAGTTGGACTGATGGTTTAGATATTTTTTTCTCCTATCTTACAATAACATTGTTCTTTCTTTCTTTCTTTCTTTCTTTCTTTCTTTCTTTCTTTCTTTC
>BLBF01000054.1:15807927-15867622 GCA_015471245.1 Laticauda colubrina | reverse complement strand
TCTTTCTTTCTTTCTTTCTTTCTTTCTTTCTTTCTTTCTTTCTTTCTAATTCAGTCTCTTTTAACACAAAGTATGTGTCTCTTTCTTATTGTCTACATATTGCATACAACAGCATGAATGATACGAGATAAATGAACTAGGAACATCCAAATATAGAACAGGGATGAAACACATATTGCTTATAAAGTAGCTTGTAATTCAAAAGCACTTTTTGCACAATTCTGAATGTTTAATAGAATTTCCCTACATTTCTTTTGAGAAAAAAAGGTACTTTATATAAAAACAGCTACAGAATCCAACAAAAGTTATGATGACCTAAATTTGTTGATTTCTAATTTAATAATTAAGATTCTTCTTTATTGATTTATAAATGTTTACTTTGAATGTAACATTTACAAATGATTTTTTTTTTAAACTGCATAGAATACATTTGCCAAATATAGCTTGGTCTTAGTCAAGGTTATAACATACAATACATATTCTGAATAACTGTGCAAATAATATAACCACGGCATCAAGCAAATATTTTCCCAGAAGTCTGAATCGCCTGCATACAATGTACCATTTCTGTAAAAAAAGGGTTGGTACTATTTACATATATTTCAGCATTGCAGTCCTGTTTTGAATCCATGGAGTTGAACCAAATAATATTTTCCTCAGAAAGACCCTATAGTTTTTTTGGTCTGAGGAACAGGTGAATTGGCAACTCAAAAGTAGCACTAATTCAGATTGACTTAGAATTTCTTTGTTTGCTTGTTTGTCTTCTGTTAGATTTCTCATACGTACATTCTGTAGACATTTGGGCATCTGGCTTTGTGTATGTACCACAGGATAGTCTATAGGGATCTACAAAGATGGCGGATGAGTAAATGGTCTATGTTACTGAAGGACAAACTCTAGGCCCTTCACCATTAATTCAACATCTGGAAGGCCACCTAGCACTGCAATAATTTTTACCCTGTAAATTAACATTAACATAACAATAAGTATTCAGAACCTTTATTTGGATGATACTCAAGCTATGTTGCCTTTGCAGTGAAAGTGAGACAAGTGCTTTGCTCAAATGCAGCAGCTATTGCTGTATTTTATATTAATTTATTTAATATATTGCTACTGAGATGCATTAGAAAAGATTCCACCCAGTCATCCCACCCCCAATATATTTTTAGTAGCAGGGTGGGACACCTCTTCTGCCAAAAGAACAAGCTAGGGAAAAGTCATCTCCAAAAAGTTGATTGCTTTGGAAATTTATCAAATGCTAAAAGTTGGAAACCTCAAAAAGGAACTGTCACACAGGCAATAGCTACACAAATAAGAATTCTAGGTAACAGATGAAATGAGACAAACTCATAAGATTCAATTTCTTAAATATATTCTGGCATATGTATGGTGTGTGTGCATGAAAGAATTGAATTTCATAAAATCTTTTGATTGCAGAAAGGTAGCCGAGCAGCAATCTCAAATGAAGGATTATGTCTGGTTAAAAAGAACATGACCCAGAAAGACAACAAGCCAAAAGATTTCTTATGGCTTATCCTTATGGCTTCAGGGTTCTTTAAACATTCTCTATACCATGTAGAAGCTAATTTTCTATGCATCATTTCCTGCATAACTAGAGTAATGCTTAAATGATCATATACTCACGCTTTCATACTTACAAAGCCATAATTCAGAAAGGTGCAAAGTTCATGGAAAAGACCCATGCAGAGTGTTTTGGCTTACTGTAACATTTAAAAGATTTTGATCCATCAATGCCTGTATTCTAACAATAAAATTCTCTAAGATTAAAAATTAATCCTATAATAAATAAATAAACCATTCTGTTATGCTATCTATAAAGTTTCAGTTGGCCCAGAATGCAGTTGTACAGGTAGGTATGTGTACAATCTCAATATGCCCATATAGCACAGCTACTTCATAATCTGCATTGGTTTCCAGCTGTAATTCAAGGTGCAGATTCTCACTTTTAAAGCCCTAAATGGAAAAAGACTTGTGGTTTTTGCTCTTGTCATTAGGGGCCAGTTAAGTGGAGTCCTCCCCACAGGTGGGATTCTACTGGTTCGGACTGGTTCAATAGAACCGGTTGTTACAATTCTGTGCAGTTCGGAGAACTGGCAAATCGTGCCCCTGACTGACCCTTTCCATCTCCTCCCTGCCTAGTCTAAGTCCTTATTGCATATGTGCAACATTGCACACATGCCTGACATCGTTGACTGCATTCCCCCCGCCCAATCATTCCTTAAGGTATTTTTTTCCTCCCAATGATCAGCTGTGTTGGGATCACCCTCGGTGTCTTACTGCGTTGCCCAGGAGGCATCCCTGAGGCCCAGGGGGCAAAAAGGGGCATATGGAGGGGGCATATGCTATGCCCCCCGCATTCTATTTTTGACCTCCTGGGTCTCAGGGAAGCCTCCTGAGAGCAAAAATGCTATAATGTGTGTGATCTTTTTAGTTTATTGTTTAGTTTTTGTTCTTATTGATGTTGTCAAAGCTGCATTGTTTGAGTTTAGTGGCCTTGTCAATCTAGTTAATAATTAATTAATGAATTAATAAAATAGAATCTATTTCACACTTTGAGTGCCAACATCAAAATAAATCTATAAGTGAAAATAAATGAAAAGAATTATGAAACAACTGCAAACCGTCTGTCCCCTGCTGAACTAACATTAAGCTACCAAGTTATTTTCAGGTGAAGCTGGTCCTTTGCATGGAAGACCAAGTCTACAGGAAAACTAAAATAAAATGAAAATGAGTCTGTCATGTATCTTATACTTAACATATATGGAAATAAGTGTAGTTAGAACAGAAGCAGGAAGGAATTCTTGTGAAAATAAAATTAAAAAAAACAAACTCAGGAAAATAAAATAAAAAGTAACAAAACTCTGGATTTTGCCATTAATCCCAAGAGTCTTTTTTTTTCTTCTATACAATGTTCAACCTTCTGGTTTGGGGAAAAGGAGGGAAATTGAACCAAAGAAGAAAACTGCATATAAATGTAACACAAAAAAACCTGACAGTCTGCAAAGAACAATATTTCTTGGTCCATAAAGTCATACTGTAGACTAAAGATGAGAACCTAAAAATTGTTTGTTGGAAAAAAGCACATTATCATATAATCTTGTACAGTCTTCCTAAAATGATCTATCTAAGATCACTAAATCTTATAAGAGCCGTGGTGGCGCAGTGATTAGAATGCAGTACTGCAGGCTACTTCTGCTGCCTGCCGGCTGCCTGCAATTTGGCAGTTTTTATCTTACCAGGCTCAAGGTTGACTCAACTGTCCATCTTTCCATAGTGGAATGAGGAACCAGATTGTTGGGGGAAATATGCTGACTGTAAATTGCTTAGAGAGGGCTGCAAAGCATTGTAAAGCAGTATATATGTCTAAGTGCTATTGCTATCTATTTGTTTATCTTTATCTATCCATCATCTGTAAATTGAAATAAGTAATAATCTGTCACATGCCATTTTATTATTAGATTTTTGCCTTTAATTTTTTTCTTCTGAAATTCTGATGATTATATAGAGGTTCTCATTATTATTATGAAACTAAAAGTTGGTTTTTGAAACAGCACTATAGATAAGTGTTGATGCTTTTAAACTTTGCTGCAGGAAAGAACTCCAGATAATGTCTTGAATCTACTAATAAATAAATGAATTTTAGAACAAAGCAATATGGACTTCTCACTTGAGGCAAAAAATAACCAGTCTCAAAACTATCATATTTGGGGCACATTGTGCAATATCTCTCTGTAGAGTCAATCATGACTCTGTAGAGTCAATCATGCTGGGAAAGGTGGAAAGAAAGAGAAGAGGACAATCAAGGTGGATGGATTCAGTTATGGCAGTGATAGATGTAACAATGGAAGATCTAAGGAGACAAATCATTCTTGATAAGTTCTACCTAAATGGTTACTAGGAATCAATATTGACTTGATAATATACAAACAATCAATCTCATTACTATTGCACTGTAACTGAACTGACACATAATCATTAACTGCTCTATGATCACCATTAATGCTCTTGAGTATATAGAAACTGGTGGCTAGATTGTCTGCTATACGGAATATTCACTCAGATATGAAAACTGAAATATGTCAACCGGGGGTGGGGAAATGGGACACATTGGTTCATTCAAAATATGTTTTACTTCTCATCTATTTGTCAACCTTTCATATTTGCAGAAGAGTACAAACTTAAGTCAGTTCCATAGTAACACTTTTCTATACTTTACTATATCCCCAGCCTATTATGAGTAACACCAGAAACAATCCTGCATTGAAATAATCACAGATGCTTATCCAAACATTGTGCATGAAGCTCTCCTACTAAATTTGTCGAGTTATAAGCAATGGATTCAGATACTGTTGAAAGTCATCTCCAGTGGGTAGGATTCTTCTCTGCTATCCAACCAAGCCATTCACCTTGACTGTGCTATCTAATGCATATATTCATATGCTCACCTTTTAACTTAGTTATTGAATTAATCCAATTACTGGATTCACAAAATATACTGGATCATAAATTAATCGAACCAGATCAGCCAGGCTTGCATGATACACGTAGATGCACATGGGCACATGCACAAGCACACCAGCAATAGCACATATGGTTATCTGTCATATGAATCCATTTATGGAGAAAGCAACCCTCCGCATAGGCTCAATTCTCTGCAAAAGAGAATTGTCTGCTGGAAGACACCTTTTGTTTCAGAAGCAGAATTATAAGCCTATATTTAAGTGATATGCTCTCTATGTCAACTTTCAAGTAAAGCACTATTATGCTAGGGAGAGCTAGATAATATGCTCATTTTGTACATTACTGCTTCTTCATGACAATTTTTGCAAGGCTGTACTGAAATAATCATTACCGAAGCAAAAGCAACTCTATTGCTTGTGGCTGCTGCACTTCAGATCATGCTTAAAACAAGCCAGAAAGGCAATAAGAAATATGCATTCTTGTGACATATTAGCAAACCATTTGGGGTTTGATTTAAAAAGGGAGAAAAGCTTCAGGTGATATAAAATATATCAGGAATGGCAGTTATGCCACATTTGATGCTTCTCATATGGACTACTTCTTTGCAGGGCTGGACACAAAATGTGCTTCAGAGTTTTTTCTGGATCTTTCCTTCAAATTTCACAGTGAATTAAAAGAGCTCATTTAGTCATCCAGACTTGTCTGAACAGCTTTTCTTACTACTTCCTAACATTATTCCTCTCTAGATTACAGTGCAAACTAGTTACCCTCAGATGCTATTGTGAAAGAATACTTTCTATGATACTATCCTAATTGACGAGTAATTCTTATATATATTACCATTTGATCAATTAACTGAAATGGCTGCATAAATATTTATCAGAGATGTTACAGTGCAAATAGTAGGATACACTAGAATTAAATTACATATAAAGAAAGCAGGTATTTGGAACCACATGCTGAGAAGCTGTTTCTCATCCATCTCAGTGTAAACATTAAATTATTCCTTCTTTCTACACAAAGAACCAATAATCTATTCCTACTTAATTTTAAAACACGGAGGAACACATTTTAGGTATCTTGCTGCACTCATCTCCTATAACATATAGGATGATATATCCATAATATAAAAGCATGATGTGATACTTTTCCCTTTCCCAACTACCTAAATATATAGATAACAGATATCTGATGGCAACATAATATGGACATAATGTGTGTATGCGTGTGTATATGTGTGTCGATAGATAGTTCGATGATAATTTGTGTAAAATTTGCAGCAGCAGTTTCATGTTATGTACATGCCGCAAAGTTTGATTTTTCATGTCAAATGCATGGAAGTTTTATACTGCCAAATCTGTAAGCTAAGTTCCCTCACCTTTGATTTATGGTGATAAATATATACACAGAAATAAGAGAAGACAGAAATGTCAAAAAATTCCTCCACCTAAAAAAAAAAAAGTACATTTGATTTGAATAAACTTCATAATCTTAACAATAACTTCCTAAGTAGCCTAGAAAATAAATAAAAACAACAACCCAAAGAAATCTATATAAGATACTGAAGCTGAAAAAACATATATATCCCACATCAAAGAGAACAGTATGTAAAAGAAGGAAGGCCCATTGCTCAGGGCACAGCATCATCTTTGTATTCTACACCTGGGCTCTGGAAAAAATCCTGGTCTTCAGCTCTGGAAGCTCTGGAAAAGATCTTGGCCTTCAGCTATTACTCCATACAGTTATACAGACTTCTTCTGATGCCCAAATACATGAGCTTCAACTGACCAATTGGCAGAGGATACTAGGAGCTGCAGATCAACAAAACTCAGGTGCCCATTCCTAGTCCAGATGCCTTCTCATTTATGCTGTTTATTCGCAGGCCATTTTGCACTCTATTAGAAATTTAGATGGAGCTCTCTGAGCTTGGTTGTTTGCTTGCAGAGGTTTCATTGCCTGACTAGATAACATCACCACTTCTAGTGTGCAGTGGGGTTTTCTCCTTGTTTATATACAGTAGCTTGTCTTGCCAGTGTTGATAGGGGTGTGCCTTTCTCCTTGATAGTTCCTTGATTACTGTATTATTTTCTGTTACCTACTCAGGTAATGAACTGTCTGCAAACAAACAATCAAGTTGTTCAACCCTGAGGTGGCTATATTCTCTTCTATTGAAAATTTAGATATTTCAAGTAGGATTCAGATCAGAGCTTAACAACACCTTTGTGCTCATTAATCCTATTAAGCTCATTCATGCAAACTAATGCATTCAGATGGATCTGTAATAATCCCAAGTGTGATTATATCTCATTTCTATCTTCCAGCAATCTGCATGATAAGGAGATGACTTACCATTTCATTGGTAGTGGGAACTAAGAAAAAGAACTAGCTACAGCTGAGATGATGATGAAGTATGGAGCGCACAACACATAAATTTAAAAAGAGGTGAAAGAAAAGTGAGGCACATTCCTGAAATTGTGCTTTGTAATTAGCAGACCCAGTCCTGATTGAGAACTGAGAACATAAGTGATCTTATCTGAGTCTTATGTTAGTAGGCAAATGGCAAAAAAAGCTTTTTTAAAAGTCAATATATCACTTGTGGAAGTGAATTCTCATCACTTGTGGAAGAGAATGGTTTGCATATATTGCTCTCAAAAAGTGTGGTTTGCTCTGCCCCTTACTGAAAATCTGGAGGAGAATGAAGGGAACTTGTTACCTCTTTTAGCAACAGCAGACGTCAAACTATCATGGGATGCTCTGCTTTGGGAAATAACTAAATTAGAAATTATAAGAACAGGTAATTCATCCATCATAACAAGTTTTAATATTTAAACAACTGAGGGAGGAATTTGTCAGTACAAGCCCACTCTGCTTGTGAAGTAGAGGCAGCTGGCAAATCCCAGGGCTTTAATGCCTGGATATCTATAGAATCCGAAGTGGTACTATCTACTTGCACTCTCTCTGTTTTCTCCCCATCTCCCGCTCTCTCTTTCTCTCTCAGCAGCACATTAATGTCCTCTTTTCTCTCATGCACACATGAACATTCTCTCACACTCACATATATTACACCCACACACAATCACTCATAGGGTAAGAAACATAAACATGCCCTCCTACACTGCACTTTTAAAACCTGTATTTGACGCCCATGTGCTTGGCTCCAGTTTTCTGCTGGCAACAAATATGCTTGTCTTATGCTACTCTAGATGTGGAGGAGGAAAATGTATGGCATGAAGCTTGGACACTGCACTGAGATTGTGTCAGAAGTGCCTCACATGAGGCTGAAAGGAATGCATAAGAGTCTTGAGCAGCACCCTGTGAAGTTGTATAGGAGAGTTGAATAATATTGCTCTCCGGGGCATTGTTTCACTTACATGCTTCCTCCCTCCCCTCTATCCTTTTCTTCAGTAGTGCTTTTGTTGTATCTTGGTCCCCAGGGTTTTCCAGTCTTAACTGTAATCTTGGAACAACAGTGATTTGTCATTCCTCTATTGTCCTACTCTGCATGATTTCTTTGTACTTGAGAATTAAAGGTACTCAGCATTAAAAGCTCTCATTTCTCAAATCCAAGAAATGAGACTTTACAAATTTGAATTGCCATGTGTCTGATTTTGGCCTTCCTTGCCCCCAAATTTCTCACAGTCAATTTCCTCCTCTTAACTTTACTCACTAACTAGAGCAGAGTTGTATTTGTGCAGGAATGCAGGCAGGCATGAAGAAACTGATGCTCAGGGTTAACGAAGTGCTCAGATGCCAACAATGTACTACTAATGTGAAACCAATTCCTGCATCTTATCTTAATGGAGCTGCAGTATTATTTGGATTAATTGGCCTTGGCTTGTTTCTTCTACTTGTTTCCTCACCCAAACTGTGCCATGAGTTCCAAGATGAGTATTCATTAGAAGAAAAATGAACAATAGAGAGTTGTCTGTTTATAATGCAACCCAGGAATAGAAGGAAAGCTGGAGTAGAAGTAAGATAAGAGGACCTTTTCTGATCTTTAGAGGTGTAATGGAATATAATCTGGATTTCCAGGAGGAAGAGGCTACTTTCCAGTAGCCAAGGAGGCAGCAAAGGTTGGAAATTTTGGTTGGGATGAAGAAGGTTAAAATAGCTCCTCCCTGGCCATTTCCAGAGTATTCTGAAATAATTCTATTCAGAAATAATTCCATGTGTCATTTTTGGTTCTTGGGACTGACAAGAGGAGTTTATATACTTACCTTCCTGTTGCCTTAGTACTGACCATGTCTGATGGCCAGAGTGCTTACAAACCTCTTGACAGTATGAACTATAAAAATTCTAAGTTGGGAATCTCTGGATATGAGGTATAATAATACCTTTCATTTCTTTATCAACTGAGGCTGATGCTAATATGAGAGGTAAATAGCAAACTGAGTGATGGTTCATGCTGACAGTTATCACACCTCCAAAGTGTTCCCAAAGTTTGTGTCTCTTGAAGGCAACTGCAAGCCCTGTGAGATAGTCCAGATAATCAGCATTACCAGGAAAACTAGCTCAACTGTAAGATTAAAATAAAAGAATTTTGTAAGACTAAAAATATTTCTTCTCTGCTCAGGAGGATCCCTTCCAAAACATTTCCTTCACTATTCCCTCTTCCATGGGCTCACAATATGTGTTACATTCCACCTAGTGAGTGAGCCAATGGGGTGGGGGGTGGGGGGCGCCAGCAGCTGCCTAATAGCCAGAGAAATAAACTCAGAAAGGAATCTCTCTAATCCGTGTGTGTGTAAAACTCAAGGTGGCCCGTGGGGTGCTTAAATCTGGCCTGCAGGGCCACTCTGGAAACAGTGGTGGATCTTCCTGCTGTGCCTCTGCCACCAAAAATGGGCTCCCGAGCTCTTTTGCTAGCTGTGAAGGCCTCCTGCAACCCTCTGCCAATGAGCTGGCAGAAGGTTGCAGGAAGCCTTTGCAGTCAAAACTGGAGCTTGTGAGCCCATTTTCACTGGCAGAGTGCTTGGGCTACCACAGGCATCCCTGACATGAGTGACATCGAGCAGGTCATGACCACTTTGGCCATACCCACTCCCAGTTCAAATACAACCCTGATGCAGCCCTCAATGAAATTGAGTTTGACACTCCTGCTCTAATTTATGAGGTGGCAAAAGAGATGGAGGTAGAGTTGTACTTTCAAACTTGCAAGATTCTGTAGCCTTATAATAAAGTAGAATGAACTCATCTGGCCATGTTTCCCATCTGGACTATCTGGGAAGATTGACAAGTACAGAGATTGAGAACCCCCTTTTTTTCTTGTTTTTATATCTCAATCATAGGATTGCAGGTGAGATGCCGATCTGAAGGATATATTTTTCCCTAGAAGTAATGGGACCTATTGTTTTAGATATCCAATTGATGAGTAATTGAAGTAAGGACAATAGCCTATTGACTAAATTCATCAAAGGGAACAGTGGGATGTATTAGGAATGATAGCCTCTAATTGTGAGTACCCATCCCATCAACCATATAACTCTGAAGGTATTGTATTTATAAAGCTTATCACTGTATCATTGGATTACAATTTTTTCAAAAAAAACATGCCATGCAGAAACAATGCTGAAGTATGAAGTCTGGTAGTTTGGGTTTATAGAGATGTTGGCTCCTGTTTGCTTCTGGGGAGTTCTCAGATATTTTGTAGGGCATTTCTGCAACAAATGAGAAGCTCTACCACATACATAAATCTCTTCAAGCAGAAAATGTTTTATGGTAGAGTAAATCTCTCTCTCTCTCTGTATGTGTGTATGTGTGTGAATAAATTTCCATGGATGAATGTCAGTGAAATAACAAAATGTCATGGCTAAATCTAAAAGGATGTGTCTCTGTGTGTGTGGTGCTGTAGTCATAGAATATTTTGTGTACTTATTATCTAGGCTGAACAGCATTCTGCCACACCCTTTCACAAAAACAGAAAACAATGTAAATAGAAGAAGGCATTTCAAAATGCTCTTGGATTATTTTTTGAGAAAGTTTTTCTGGTGTCCGTTGCTGTTCTGTCTTCTCTTCCCTTCCCTTATGCAAATAAAAAAAAAAAGCCTGAGAAACAGAAGTAATTATAGAGAATGAGGCATGTGAGAGGAAGAGGTTAGTAATGAGGAACAGCAACCCATGATGTGATAATAAGATGGAAGACAAGAAGACAGGAGTTGGTGAGCCTGTAACATTGATTAAGGTCTGAAACATCATTTTTAGTATGTGCTTGAGTTATTTTTAGACCAAGTCAGCAATTTATGTGAAAATCCTCCAATTCACTAAGAAATTCCAGGTTTGTAAATTAGGTTTGCATTTTTAAAAATATCCCAGAAAAGGGTAATGGCAAACCAGCTCCATGTTGTAACCAAGAAAATGTCATAAACGTATCAATGAAATCACCAGGAGCTGACTTGAATGCTTAAACAGCATCAGGTTGCTGATTTCTGGTCAAGTAAGCAAGTAAGGAATTGTAGTTTAATCTTCTTCCATCATTCTTGAACAGACTGTACTTCTCTAGCATCTTCTTTTGTGAACACAATTATTCTCTAACATTCTAGGACATATATCAGACACTTGTCAATCATGCCATACATTTCAAAGCCATATTTTTTCTTTTGTGCCCTATGGGCAAAACTATTAAACTTACATTGAAGCAAAAGCAGTAATAATAATGGACAGTACTTAGAAAATCTGCATGTTGACAAAATTTCCATCTGTCAGTTGCAAAAGGCTACACTGCTTATATCTGTACATGTAGTAACCAAAACATTAGGACATCCTAGGACATCCTAGGAAATAACTCAATATATATGAAGGCCAACACCAGCTAAAAAACTTGCAGTTGTGACTCCATATTGTTGTGAACCGATTAATAAAAATAATTATTACAAATCAAGTCTTGGTGGCGCAGTGGTTAGAGTGCAGTACTGCAGGCTAATTCTGCTGACTGCCAGCTGCCTGCAATTTGGCAGTTCAAATGTCACCAGGCTCAAAGTTGACTCATCCTTCCATCCTTCCAAGGTCAGTAAAATGAGGACCCAAATTGTTGGGGGCAATACGCTAACTCTGTAAACTGCTTAGAGAGGATTGTAAAGCACTGTGAAGCAATATATAAATCCAAGTCTATTGCTATTGCCAAGTCCGACAAGAGGTATGACAAAATCACCACAGTCAATTGCAAAGGAAGCTTTACTTGGAATAGCTTATATACTGCAACGATACCTTTAATACCATCAAAAAACAACAACAATCTGCTTCTTCCAGGTCTTTGAGAAAGACTTGATAGTTACATAAAATGCCAAATCCATCCTAAACATCTGTATGACAAACCATCATTCTATTTTCCTTTGTTGACTTTTGAGTGTCTTGTAGCCTTGCCTCTCACTCTACTATAGAATCGCAACAAAGTTAACTAAATATCATTAAAGGGCCATGATCCAATAGAACTGTAGTGTAACTTCCAGATACAATGAAGCAGGTTCTTCCCAAACTAGACAATGGGCGACCATACTTTACTATTTCTCCATTATCATTTTTTTGGCTGGGTCACAGAACATGCTTAGCCTAAGTGAAATAAATCACATAAATGGATCCATACAACTTGGAGTGGGATTTTCCTGGTCCAGTCTGGTTTAGGCGAACCACTAGACATGATGATCAGTTGGCTCTGAATTGGCTCAATCTGACAATCATGTGGCCCCATCCACCCGCCTCTGTGCTGTACTCACCTATATCTGCTCAGCTGATTTGTGTGGCAGAGAGGATTGCTCCACCTCAGCTGTGTTACT
Organism: Laticauda colubrina; assembly: GCA_015471245.1. Taxonomy (NCBI): domain Eukaryota; kingdom Metazoa; phylum Chordata; class Lepidosauria; order Squamata; family Elapidae; genus Laticauda; species Laticauda colubrina. The sequence continues at coordinate 15,855,371 of BLBF01000054.1, read as the reverse complement.
TCCCTGAAGTAACATTGAAGGTAAGTAACACGATTAGCGAACCGGTTGTTACACCAGGAGAATCCCACCCCTGCATACAATGTGTCTGTATGAATTGTAGACAATTATAGTTTATTCACTCAAGCATAGTGGGACATGTATTCTCAGTAATTACTTAAAATTACAATATAGAATTTTCCTAACATGATTCTCTGACACAGGTAGAATAGTAGCACTCAACCATTTCACTGTTAACTAATTCAATGAAATGCCTTTTTGAAATAATTCTGTGATTATAAGCTTTTGGTAAACAATTCAGTGTGTCATCCATGTAGCGCTTCTTCCACTGATCTCAGAAGCAGGATGTTCAGCTCCTGTTGAAAGCTGTTCATTGATTATTTCCTGAAATAAATTACATAGTTAATCATTTCAACTTTTCCTCAAGATTGTTTCAGTGGAATTTGATGTATTACAGAATTATCTTTATGGCACTATAGTCAACTCACAGTATGACAGATACAAATTCCCATAGCTCCTTATCGAGTCAATCCCTATTAAGCACTGTTCTGCTGTCTCACTTTAATAACATTACAAACATAAACATATAGTAAGGGAGGAAGATGCATTCAATTCTATCCTTTACTATCATCCTATATTATTCCCCCATTAATTAGCCCTAAATAATTCATTTGTGAACGTGTTACAGTCAAAATCACTTACAGGTATTGCAATTCTATGAAAAACTGGACTAGGTTTCCTGCAAAAACTGGATGGAAATACAATTAAGTGCAGCAACCTTTGTGGTACAGCTGTCAAATGATCAGGATATGTGGTCTTTTGTTCCACATGGCTTTAGCACATAAAGATAAAGACACAAGCTAAGAAGTATCTGAAAGAAATATAGGACATCAATATAGGAACATTTCTAAGGTAGGCATGGCAAAATGGAGACATAAGTGTAAGATTATTACAAAGATCAAAGAAATGATGAACAGACCAGTTCTTTGGAACCCCTCTAGATAAGGAAAGGAGAGGAGAATACCCACATGTACTCTGGATGACTATTCCTTGCAGGGACACCACAGCACAGTGGTCTTCTATGAGTCTGAACACCAGGCGATGAAGAAATTAGCCTTCTAGCTCCCAATCATGGTTGAGCCTCTTAAAGTTCTCAGGCCTTATTTTCTAATCATTTTTGGAAATTGCTTATTAACCATCTTAAAGTTATTGGAGACTTTCAGAATGATAACTTTAAAAAATTGCAACTCTGAACAAAAGAAAAATTAATTGCAAGCTTAACAAATGAAAGAACTTAAAATAAAGTATAAATAAAATAAAATATTAAATATTTTTCAAAAAGCAAAATAAGATTTTGATCAAGGAAAGTTACAAATGCATTAAGGGTCCAATCAAGTTTGGAACATTGACTTTTATTATAACATTTTGAAAACAACTACAAAAAATAAATAGGTTATTTTGGGATCCAGAGTTATTTTGGCTGCCTTGGCTCTTAACAAAAATAAGTGGATTATGATTTTAGAAACTAGACACTAGAAGGGCTTAAAGATTCTAAGTAAAAAGCAAAAACTTACAGGGTATATCTTTTACTTTTGCAGTTAAGTGCTTTAGCCAGGCATGATTTCTGTCTATACATGAGCAGCAATAAATAAACTACTCTGAAGTAACTACTCATGTCCTTCTTGGTTCCCAGGGCCTGATATGAAGCCAGAAATTACTAGTTATAACATCAGCAATGCCACTGATGATGTCTGATTATATGGATAGATAATGTCCAAAAGATGCCAATGAGGCAATGACAGATGTGGAAGAAATTTTATCTGACAAGATAGAGAAAATACCAAAAGTGGAACTACAAATGACAGGCCATGGGAATGATTTAAAAAAGGAATCTTTGTTGTACATACAAAGGAAAGTGACAGTTTTAATAATTAAATGGAAAATGCAAATGACATTTCAAAAGAATGACCTGGAATATCTACAAAAGAGAATTGTTAAAGCCTTGTAATACTATAAGGAAGAACTGAAGAGAAATCAAATCCTTTGACAATATTTGAGTAAACTAGAGATTAAAACTGTTATAAGTAAAAGGAAGGAATACCAAGTTGGTTTATTTGCTCAAGTTTAGAATAAGACATTTATTTACAAAGTTCTCTAACCGTTTAGACTTTTTGCTGATACTAAGATTGAATAAGAGATGAAATACGCTTGGAAGCAATGCTGTTTGTAACCTTGTAGGGGTTGACTTTGATTTGTCTATAGTTGTAATGAAGGTTGGAAGTTACATATATACACACACTTTTCTTTTTTTGTCATATTCTTTCTTTTCTTTTTCTTGCACTTTTTATTCTCTTTTACTATTCTATTTTCCTAATTTGGATTAGTTTTTTCTATTGTAATAAAAAACCTTAATAAAAATTATAAAATAAGGAAATAAAACATAGGCAGGCATTATATAATAAAGCAAACATATAAATATCAGCATAGCCAGGAAGAATGGAGGGATATAAGTGAAAAATAGGAATGAAGAAAGAGAAAAATCATACTACTTAAAGACTTCACAGCTATTAGAATACTATGAATGGAGATGACATGGGAAAGACAGCTTCTTATATTTCCACATAACCAGCATGGCACAAAGTGATTGATGATTTCAGGTGGTAAGCAATCTTGCTGTTTAAAAAAGGCCTTTCCCCTTTGGAATACATGTCAGAAATATTCAATTTCTGCCTGTGAATTTCCATAATCAATAATCTGAACTGTCTGGAAATGTAATCGACTATAATAAATCAAGTATCTAGACCAAGTTTCTAATTTTTAAGTTCATTTATTTCCTGAATAAGCATGCATATTAACTGTAATGCTGATCTTTGCTTTGCTGTTAAATGAAGTTTTACCTGCCCTAGTAATAAAATTCAGTCCATTTTAGCCACAGACCAGATGCACTGCAAAATGGTATCTGCTTAGAGACACAAAAGGCAAGTGAAATATTTACCTGAAAGTAATGCTGTTAATTAGAAAAGAAGACCTACTGATTGTACTGTAGATGATTTACTTTTAAGTAACAATAGACTGTTAATGAGCCTCACTTTTCAAAAACAAAGGACTAAAAATTATTGAGTGGGACTGTGCTTGTAAACTGATAAACACAAATCCATGTTACTGGGCTAGCAAAACCATACACACTGATAATGGTAACCAATGGTAACTCAGTACATAAAATATTACTACAAAAGCACACACAAGAGTTCTAGGATGATTTTAATTAGATGACATAACTAGGAGGGACCCCTGAAGATTTATTAATTGCTTGGTCCAGTAGAAAGATTATAATAGTACCTTTTAAAAAGTTATTTCTATATCATTTCTCATCCTTGATTTTAGATACAGATCTCTCCATTCATAGACTGGAGCCTTCTTATGTATGACATAATAATGACCCTGTTGTACATTTGTTCTAAAAAAAAGATTCAATATTTGTGTTCATTTCAGAAATGAACTTCTCAAACAAGTTCATTCAATACGAGGTACTTATTTTAATGCACACAAAGGATTTTAATGGGAAAGATGGCTTTAAAGCAACATTTAACAGTACCAAAATCATGTCACCAGTCTGGAAAAATGAAGACTCACCCAACCATCTTCTCTTGAAAGCATTGGCTGAAAATTCTAGAATTCCAGTCCTTATCATATGCTTACTCTACTTACTGGTTTAGGGAAAACTGGTCTAACCTCTATTTTCAAGGGTGGAGGTAAGCATCTCAATATAAAATATGGCTTAACCATGACCCCTTCAGGTAAAGGGGCACAGTGCATCTTAGCTCTAATTTGTGCCATGTAGCCATGGGGGGAGGGGAGGGGGCATTCAAATAGATAATTCCTAGTAATACATTGAAAGTCCCAGGGAAATATTCTATCTTTTCCTCCTCTTTTTCTATTGTGGAAAAAAATAGTTGGAGGAAGGAGTAAACATTTCAGGGGGTTCCAAATGGAAGACCCTGTATAATTCGATGCATAGGGTTCTGCAGAAATCACCCCAAATGTATGTTTAATTTCATTTTTATCCCACTACTCAGAGCAGTCTGCATGTTCCAAACACAACTCCTCTATTTTATTGTCATTAAGAACCTTGTGACTCTGATAAGAGAGTGTTCCGTCCGGAAAAACGCGAGGTAGACCGGGTTCCAACAACAAAGTCTTTATTTTATAACACAGTTGAAAAATGGAACATTGGCTCAAGCTGCGGCAGCCTTTTATAGGTTTTTCTCTGCCGGCTTGTAGCCAATGACAGGTATTTAATATTTGCCGCCTTTGAGCAGCTATGTGGATTGGTTCCTTTTGAACCAATCCCCATTCAAGTTCTTTAGCCAATCAGAAACCTGTATTTAGGAGTCTACTATTCTTTATACAGAACACCCCTCCCCTCTTGGCTTAGTCCTACGTGGTGACGTAGTCGCGCAGGTAGGTGGGGCTTCTTTTGACTCGACTGGACTTGCGCGGTTCATTCCTGTTGAAGACTTCGACCGGTTCAGATGGAGTTGCTGTCTCTCTTGTTCTTTCTCATGGAACCGCCTGGAAGGGTGAGTCAGTCATTTTACTGCCACCTAGATTTCTTAGGCCGGTGGTGTTGCCGCTCCCTCCTGGTCTCTCCGGGCAGGTCGAGCTGGCCTGGCTGGCCCCTTCGTCTGGACTTTCCCCATGATTGTCTTCTAACTGTAAGTCTCTTTTATGCTCTTTTTGATTGCTATTGTATTCTGTATTTAATTTTAATGGTTCTTTATTATTTTCTCGTATTTCTCCCCCCTCTTTGGTTTGGTTTTCGTCGTTTTTTAATATTTGTGGTTTTGTGTTTGTACTTCTTTCGATGTTTCAGGAACGAAGCTGGTCTATGTGCCGCTTCCATTCCCTGCCGTCGTCTATGGTTAGTCGGTAGGACTGGGGGCCTGTAATTTGCGTGATTATTCCTGGTAGCCATAATGGGTCCCCGGTAAAATTTTTTGCATAGACTAGGTCGCCTATTTCAAATGTCCTGAAACGGGTGGAGGAATCGGGGGGGTTTTCTGGTGTATAGTTTGGGTGCAATCTGTCTAGTTGCAACCTTAGTTTTCTCCCCATTAGTAGTTCCTCCGGACTTTTGTTTGTTATGGTACTGGGTGTGATATGCTGGAGGGTGAGCAGGCGATTTATTTTTTCTTGGACATCCCCAATGTCCACTCTTTCTAACCCTTCTTTTGTAAATCTAACCATTCTCTCTGCCCTGCCGTTCGCAGCCGGATGGGCCGGCACGGTTAGGGCATGTCTGATACCTAGGGAGGCTAGGTATTGTTCGAATTGAATGCTCGTTAACTGTGGCCCGTTGTCGGACACTTGGACGTCCGGCAGGCCATGGGTCGCAAAGAGTTTGTCCAGTTGTTTAATAAGGGTTTCAGTTGTCGTAGATGGCATAATTTTAACCTCTAGCCAATTTGAGTATGCATCTACGACAATGAGGAAAGTATGTCCCTTAGTCGGACCCACAAAATCGATGTGGATTCGTGACCAGGGGCCTCGTGGGGTTTCCCAGTCCCTTATGGGTGCTTGTGGCGGGGAAGGCCTATTTCTTTGGCATTTGTTACACGAATTTACCCAGTATTCGATGTCCCTATCTATACCCGGCCACCAAACATAGCTTCTAGCAAGGCTTTTCATTTTAACAATTCCAGGGTGGCCTTCATGAAGCATATTGAGTACCCTCGTTTGTAATTTGGAGGGGATAACAACCCGATCACCCCATAACAAACAACCCTTTTGAATTGAAAGTTCAATTTGTCTGGTCCGGAAAGGCTTAAAGTTCTCAGTTTTTTGGTTTTCCAGCCAGCCTTTACCTACCCAGTTCAGTACATGGGCAGTCAATGGGTCCTTTGCGGTGGCTCTGGTGACATCATTTGCAGATATGGGCAGATTTGGGCATGTCTCTATCTGCAAGGTGGTCATTGTTGGTGCCGGGTCTTCCTCTATAATTGGTAGTGGAGTTCTGCTCAAAGCGTCTGCATGGGAGATTTGTTTCCCAGGGCGATGTGTTAGAGTATACGAGTAGGCTGCTAGGAATTCTGACCATCTAGTCATTCGAGGGGATAAAATGTTCGGTGTTGGTTTGTTTCCTGCCAAAATTCCAAGTAGCGGTTTATGGTCTGTTACTATTACAAATGTTCTTCCATATAGATATTAGTGGAAGCGTTTTACTCTGGCGATGATTGCCAGGGCTTCCCTGTCCAATTGACTATAATTTTGCTTGGCTTTAGACAGAGTCTTTAAATAGTATGCGACAGGTGCCTCTCTTCTGTCTGGCAATTGGTGACTCAGGATGGCACCGACTCCAAATGGTGGGGCATCGCAGGTTACCATCAATGGCAGTGTGTTGCTAAACTGGATAAGAACGGTGTTTGATGTTAATAAGTTTTTTATTCTTTGGAAAGCTTTCTTTTCTCTATACCCCCAAGTCCAAATTGTTTTCTTATCCAGTAATCGGTGTAATGGTTCCGCTATTGTTGATTTGTGGGGTAGGAACACGTTATAAAAATTTATTAGTCCCAAAAATGCCTGCAGTTCAGTTTTATTCCTTGGTTCTGGTGCATCTTTAATAGCTCTGACTTTTTTTTCGGTAGGGTGTATGCCCTCTCCATCTATCAAATATCCCAAAAATTCGACGCGATCAGTCATTAGACAGTATTTTTCTTTCTTTACTTTAAGGCCAGATTCTCTGAATTTATTTAGGACATCTTTAAGTCTTTTCTTAAGTTGGGTCGCTTCTTTGGCCGAAATTAGGACGTCGTCGAAGTATGGTACGACCCCTTTTATACAATTTAACAGGCGTTCCATGAGACTCTGGAAAACGCCTGGGGCTACGCTTACTCCAAATTGGAGTCTGTTGCATTGGAATGCCCCTTTGTGAGTCACTATTGTTTGTGCTTCAGCCGTTAAGGGGTCTACTGGGAGCTGTTGGTAAGCTTGTGCTAGGGCTAGTTTAGTAAAAACTTTTCCTCCCCCAAGAGAGTGTAATAGGTGTTGCACGACTGGCACCGGGTATGCGCTTTGTTGCAGCGCGTGGTTCAGGGTAGCCTTGTAGTCGCCACAGATTCGATCTGACCCGTCTGGTTTAATCGGCGTTACAATTGGTGTTTCCCATTTAGCATGGTCGACCGGTTCTAAAACCCCTTGATTTATAAATTTATTTAGTTGTTCCTCTATTTTTGCTTTCAGAGCAAAAGGAACTCGTCTGGCCTTTAGTCTTTTAGGGGCTACCTGGGGGTCTAGACTAAAAGAAATTGGGGTCCCCCGATACCTGCCAAGGGAGCCATCGAAAACGTCCTGGAATTCTTGGATCAGGTCTTCTTCCCAGTCGGTTGCGGCCACCTGGTCTACTCCGGTCATCGCAATGCCCAGTGATGCGAACCATTCGATGCCCAGGAGGCTTGGTCAATCTCAGTCGACTATCGTTAATGGTAGTACTGTGACATGTTGTCTGTAGGTGACTCGGAAATGTCCTAGGCCTACTACAGGAATTCGGTTTCCTTGATAGTCCTTGAGGGTTAGTTTTTGTCTCTGGAGTTCCTTGATCTTGATGTCTGGGATCAGTTTTTTGATGGTGTCCCATGACACCATTGATAGGAAAGATCCAGAGTCAACCTCCATTTCGCAGGGTTTGTCTTCAATTTTTACAATTATTTTTACCTTCTTCCCGCTTTCCGTCTGAGCGCTTCCGATAGTGAAAGTCTGGTATGCTTTCTCTCGGTTAGTGGCTTGCTTGTTTCGCTGCCACTTTCTCTCGGATAGTTTTGGCTCAGTCTTTGCTGGGGAGTCGCTGCGTCTTTTTGGGCTGTAATTCTTTTTGTTCCTGCAGACTCTCTCGATATGCCCCCTTTTCTTGTATGCTCTGCAAATGGCATCGAGGAATCTGCAATCGGCTCAAGGATGGTTTCCCCCGCAGCCAGCGCATTCCCGCCGATTTCTGTTTTCGCGCCCTTTCTTGTTGGCGTATAGGCGGTGGATTTCATCGTCTTCCTCCCCGGATTCTGACGTCTCGTCAAATTTTTCGTAGTGAGTGGTGGTGGGAGATTGTTTTTTCCCTCTGGCCGGGCTTGTTTCGTCATTGTTCGCATTCATTTGTTTCATTTTATCTGCCAATTTTTTCGTGGCTTCAGAGGCCGAGGCTTTTGCGATAGCTTCAGCTACTGATATGTTAGGTTTATTCAGTAGCTTGCTCTGTATATTAGAGTCTCTTAACCCCAATATTACTCGATCCCGCATCGCTTCATCTAAGTTCAGAAACTCCCACGCTCCCCCTATTTGTCGGAGGGCTGCCACAAAATCAGCAATGGTTTCGCCTTCTTTCTGGTCTCTCCAATAAAACTCATGCCGCTTTATTAGATTTGACACCACGGGTGCATAGTGGGCCTTTAATGTTCTTTGGAGCTCTGTCCAAGTCAATTGTTTTACATCTTGGGGCTTCGCCAAAGCCTTGGCCATTTTGAAGATTGCAGGCCCACAGTGTGTCAAGAAAACAGCTCTCTTGTGCTGGTCTGAGATTTCCTCCATCTCATTGCTCTCCAGGTACATCTGGAAACGGTCTACATAGGATTCCCAATCTTCTTCATTGGGATTGAAGGGTGCGGGCGGCGCGTTGTTTCCAGCCATTGTTCTTCGTCTGGTTTTATCTGTCACCGCGTGCTCAGTCTCGCGTTTAGGACGATCCCACCTTCGTCGCCAGTGTTCCGTCCAGAAAAACGCGAGGTAGACCGGGTTCCAACAACAAAGTCTTTATTTTATAACACAGTTGAAAAACGGAACATTGGCTCAAGCTGCAGCAGCCTTTTATAGGTTTTTCTCTGCCGGCTTGTAGCCAATGACAGGTATTTAATATTTGCCACCTTTGAGCAGCTATGTGGATTGGTTCCTTTTGAACCAATCCCATTGAAGTTCTTTAGCCAATCAGAAACCTGTATTTAGGAGTCTACTATTCTTTATACAGAAGAAGTTCATTCAGCAAATTTGTACTAGGTTATTCAGACTTAACCCATTTATCAAGTCACTCAAGAGTTTAGGTGGAAGGAAATAATACCCTCCTATGGCTTTTTGCAACCCAGAGGATCTTGCCTTCCCAGTACTTAGAAGCCCTACTCCAGGGACAATCTATGTACCCCTTGCCATAGAAAAAGAAGATAGTTGCTTTATGAGGACTCACACAGCTCCACATACCAGATAAGGCACCAATGCAACTCCAACTTGCACTTATTTAGTCTCATAGTTTAACCACTATGAGACAATGGCAGTATTTGAATGCACCCATCTTTGCTTGCATCTCCCTAAGGGGTCTCTCTGCCACATTTAGAAAATCATTGCTCTGTGCCAGGGCTGTCAAACTCGTGGGCCATGGGCCAGATGTATAATATACTGGCCATGCCCAGTTTAGCTAAGGAAAAAAGTTGTGATATGTCATGTGACACCACCATGATGATGCAACTTTGACACCCCTGCTCTATGCTACATAGAAATGTTTCCAATACACAACAACCTTCAGTCATCAGATACTGGAGGTCTCTCTATCTGTGGAGGTCCCTCTATCAGCATTATAGAATTTGGGGGAAGCAAAAAAAAGGCATCCATACTAAAGTTTAGTTTTAAACATCTGTAAAGACCAAGAGCAAGTATGCATTCCGAAAGATCAGGTTTGCCTTTAGTTTTAACTACTAATTTTTGTACTACCACATTTCTATGTCAGAATAAAATAGCTGGCATCAGTTTCAAGAAAGAAAATGTATCGCAGAAAGTTTTTGTTGTGTTGTTGCAAAGTGGCTTGTCCTTCACAAAATGTGAACATTTTTATAAACAGCAGTGATTCCACAAGGAAAACTTTACCTTATCTTGTTTCCTATGCCTTTTGGAAGATGAGAACTGTGCGCTGCAAATGACTATATGAGTGTAGAAAGATAGGCATCTATGCAATTTTTAAAAAATCTTTACTTGGTGTTTTAAGGTTTTAAAGTTGGACTTGAAGTAATCTACCTAAGCAGCTGAAAAATTGACAGGATCAAGCAGGAACCTCACTTTTAGTGTGAGAATGTCAGTCCCTCTTATATTAGAACTATCTGCCTTGAAAGCGCCACTGTAAAATGATGGGATCATGAGTAGGCAGATGAAGTTTGGAATTTAGATCTCTGGTGGCAAAGTATGGTAAAGAACTTCACTCTCCAAAAATGGACATGCTTTTGGCCAGAAGGAGCTTGTATTGAGGAGTAGCTTTCAATAGAGGGGAGGTACCTTCTTCCCACTCATCAAACTTTTATGACAGAGCATATCTATTTCAGTCTCCCATCACTTTTACACTTATGCATCTTTCTCTGTTTTATGAGGGAAAGATAAAAAGCAAACAAAAACAGCAAAGAAGGGAATATTGAACCATCAGGAGGAAAGGAACAGAAGCAAACTGAGAAAGTGTGCAAGCCGCAGCAAAGATGTCATGCTTAGGTTGTTCATAATAATGTTCAGATTGTCTGCAAGAGTTGATTCACGCATGAATAATGAGCAGAAGCTAAATATGCAGACCAATTCTATTTGTTCAGTCTGGAAAGAAGCGCGTGAGACCGGGTTCCAAACAACAACTATTTTATTTAACTCGCAAGGCAATAGAATACAGAACAAGAGCCCAAGCCGCGGCAGCCCTTTTTATAGCGGCTTGCCTGCGGCTTGTGGCCAATGACACTGTTTTGACTGTTCCCGCTGTTTGGCGGGCTTCCCGGACTGGTTCTTAAATAACCAATCTGAGAGTGGCCTTTTCGGCCAATCAGAAGGGGGAACTTGGAACCTACCAAGTTCCATACAGAACACCCCTCCCCCCTTAAGCCCGTCACACTGCACCAACGGATGCAAAGAGGATGTAAAATGTTAAAAAAAGCTTGCTATCCATTGGAAAACGTGATGCATCCGTGGTATACTCATTGCATACGTTTTTCATACTCTCTATCCATCCAGCATCCGTCTACTGAGATTTCATCCATTCAAAAAGTTTTGAGCTGCACAAAAACTTTCTGAGCGGATGAAGTATCTAACGCGTCCGTTAGACATCTGCTACGCATATGGGGAACATCCATTAGACGTCCGTCATCATCCGTTACGCATCCGCTATATCTGCTAGGCATCCGCTGTGCATCCGCGCAACTCAAATCCACTCCAACGGAAAACGGACACAGGGAGGAAGCGAAACGGACATGGAACGGACTCACAGCATTAGTAGCATGGACGTAGAAAGGATGAAAGCGGATGCAGCTCGGATATAAAGCATTAAAACAGAAAAAACGTTCGTATAGGGGACATATCTCAGATATTTAGGATGTCTGGAGGATGCCTGGAGGATGCGGAAGGACACCTCATGGAAAACCAACATTTCCTACAGAAAGGGGGAGGAAATCACCTGGATCTCACTTTCAGTCCAGCAGCCCTGGTGTGCAGACCTCTTCAGCCTTGCTCTTGCTCTTCCACAGCATCCATTCTTCTCCACCATGGATCATTGCACGCTCCTTTTGGTAGCCGCTATCATTCAACACCAGAATCAAGCCCTCTTCAGACTGTTTCACCTTTTCTACGGGAAGAAAAGGAGGCGGCCAAGAAGTGTCTGGGACCGACGATGGACTGGGAGAAGAGCGGAGTTTGGACTCTATGACAAGCTGATGGGGGAGCTGAGGAATGAAGACACTCGTGCATTCCAGAACTTCATGAGGATGCCGCCAGCCATGTTTGACGAAATTGTGGAGCGTCTGAGACCCAGGTTGACCAAGGCAAACACCAACTTCCGTCCCAGCCTGAACCCTGGACTGAAGGTGGCACTGACTCTGCGCCACCTGGCCTCAGGGACCATGTACAGGAGCATGCAGTACGCCTGGAGGGTGCTACACAACACCATCAACATTGTGGTCAGAGAAGTGGTGCAGGCCATCATCGAAGAATGCCTGCAGGAGCTCCTCCAGTGTCCCTCCACTGAACAAGGCTGGAGGAAACTTGCAGAACAGTGGTATCAGAGGTGGAACTTCCCCCACACCGTTGGAGCCATAGATGAGAAGCACATGGCCTGGAAAGCTCCAGTCAAGTCAGGGTCCACTTATTTCAACTACAAGGGCTTGTTCAGCATCCTCCTCCTCGCCATGGTCGATGCTGACTACAAGTTCATGTACATTGATGCTTCAGGCAACGGGTCAGCTTCAGATGCCCAGGTATACAATGCCAATGACCTCAAGGAGGGGCTGGAATGCAACCTCAACATGGGTTTCCCAGATCCAGACCCCCTGTCCAACGACACACAAGATGTGGCCTACTTCATCATGGGGGATGAAGCCTTCTCCCTCAGAACCTACCTCATGAAGCCCTACACTTCCAGACTCCTGACCCGTGAAGAGAGGATCTTCAACTACAGGCTGTCCAGGGCAAGGCGGGTGGTGGAGGACGCCTTTGGCATCCTGGCCAACAGGTTCCAGGTACTTCTCACCACCATGCAGCATCGCCCACAAACGGTGAGGAACATCATGGAAGCTTGTGGAACATCGTGGAAACATCGTGCTGCATCCTGCACAATCTCATGCGCACCCGCTACCCAATGTTGCAGAACAGGCTTGTGGACCTCCAACAAGGCAATGGGGACATGGAGCCTGGTGAATGGAGGCAAGGGCGAAACCTGATCGACACTGTGGATGTACAAGGCCCCAACAGAGCTTCACATGAAGGAAAGAAGCAGCGCAACCTCCTGAAACACTGGTGCAACTCCCCAGCTGGAGCAGTGGAGTGGCAAGACAGGATGGTAGAAGCTTAATGGATGCTTCCTTGAGACTGTCTCATCATACTAATGATATTATGCCATGTATGTTGAGTGGCCTTACAATCAATAGGGCATTAATAAAGAGTTTTGTTTATGTTGAAATGTGTGGATCAATGATTAAATTGTTATTGATAATAAAGGGCCATAGGTGTGGCACCTGGGAGGGTGGACCATACAGTCTCACTATGCTTGCACTGGAGGCTTATCTATCCCACAGCTATTACCCATCGCACAGCTATTACCCATCCCACAGGTATCCCTGCCCATCCCACAGCAATTACCCATCCCACAGGTATCCCTGCCTATCCCACAGCTATTACCCATCCCACAGGTATCCCTGCCCATCCCATAAGCATGCATTATGCTTTTATCATTTTCTAATAGTTTCCACCAAGACTTTATTAAGTAAAAGAAATGACCCAAGTGTGTGAAGCAAAGAAAAGCTTTATTAATAACAGTAAAGTGTAGGACTTTATTTAAAAAGCAAAAGGAACCAAGAAAAGTGTCCCAAGCAATGATAAAGTCAACCGGTAACAACTCAGTCTCTGGCAATGTTCTCAGTCACTCTGAGGCATGTCCATGGTCTCAGATGGAAAGGGGACAGGGACTGTGGAGGTAGCAGTGGCTGGAGTGCTGGTCTGAGGCGCCATTGAGGTGCCTGGCCCCGAGAGGACAACAGGAGATGGTGTGTGCAGGAAGCTCTCAGAAAGCTGGCTCAGCCCAGTGAGGTTGAGAGGCCCTTCATCCAGGATCTGGGATGTCAGGCACAGGACCGATGACAGATGTTCTGAGGCTGGGCTTGGCTGTGGGGTGGAGGAAGGAGGAGTGTAGTGGGGATGTCTGGTGTGCAGCTGGGCGAGGTGAGGCATCTGTGGCGTGTGCGAGGAAACATCTGTGGCGTTGGTGGCATCTGTGGCGTCGATGGCATCTGTGGCGTCGGTGGCGTCGGTGGCATCGGTGGTATCGGTGGCACCTGTGGCATCCGAGGAACCTGTGCCTGGACTGGGAAGGGCTGCCTGTGCTGCTGGAACTCCTGGTAGCCGTAGCCTTGGTAGGAGAGGGGCTGTTGAAAGCCTTGGAAGGGCTGTGACATCGGCTGGGTTGGAGGAGCAGACCTGGACTGGGTGGGAGCAAGTTCAGCTGGGCCTGGAGGGTGGTGCAGCAGCACCGTGATCCGCTCCTTCATCACCTGGTACTGGGGCTCGGGCATGTCCATGAGGGTCTGGGTCACACAGGTGAGGAAGGGCTTGTGGTTTGAGGATGGAATTTTGAAGTGTACCAGCTAAGAGAGGAGATCTGTGCTGGTCTTGATGGTGTCCCTGATCTCCAGCAGGACAGTGTGGCTCTGTCCCTCCGGTCTGCCTCTCTGCCTGCTTTCTGTGGAGGTGGAGCTGAGGGTGGGTTTGGGTTGGTCCCTGGTGGTCGCTGCTACTTCTTGCTCCATGTGTATGAGAGAATCCTCCATGTCCTCCGGCACAAGGTGTGCAGCTGTCGGGGGGGTCTCTGTCGCGGGGCGCTCTGTGGACACCTGCCTGGACACAGTCGCTGTCTCCTGGCCAGAAGAGGACTGGCTGTCTGTGGGCTGCCTGAGAGTGAGGGTAGACAGAGGGGCTGCTCCTCGGTGGTGGACCTCACCCTCCAGGAAGCTGCACTTTGCCATGACATAGGTCTCCCGGTCGGTGAGCTTGACCGTGGCCTGGCCAGACTTCTTCAGGTGCAGCTTCCCGTACCAGGTGTGCATATGCTTCCACCACCCCAGGAGGACATCTGAAGTGTAGCCCAGGCTCTCCGCCTTCTGTCTCCAAGCCGCCTGCTTTCACTTGGTGTCTCAAGAGAGCCTGTGGCCCTTCCTCCACATATACTCATTCTCCCTCAGCCACTCCAGCACCTCCTCCTCATGCTCCTCTGCGATGGAGTACTGCTTCCTCTCTCCCTTCTCCTTCTCCTTGCCTTGCCTCATCCTCCCTCTGGCAGGGCCTTCATCATCAGGGCTTTCAGGGTTTTGGGGCTGGTCCACCACAGCAGCAGCAGGAGAAGCAGCAGGAGAAGCAGCACCAGCAGAGTCAGCACCAGCAGAAGCACCAGCAGAGTCAGCACCAGCACCAGGAGCAGCACCAGCAGAAGCACCAGCACCACAGAGTCAGCACCAGCAGCAGAAGAAGCAGCAGCAGCAGCAGAAGAAGCAGCACCAGCATCAGCAGAGTCAGCACCAGGGGGTGGGATGGTGGATCTATCCCTCTTGCCAGGGCTGGCAGAAGATGGCACAGGCTTCCTCTTCTTCCCCATGATGAAGATGTCTGTGAGGAAGATGTGTCTGGCAGCAGGTCTTTCCTCTGAATGGTGACCTGCTTACGAGCTGCCTCCTTTTATATCCATGGGGCTGACGCAATGTATCCCCCCCACATGCGCAGTGATCTGCTCTGCATCCGCTACGCATCCGCGTCATCCGCTATGCATCCGCTATGCATCCGCTATGCATCCGCTATGCATCCGCTCATTCCGTTACGCATCTGCTTTGAAATTCTCCCCCAGAAGCCCTGCGGATGTGCCAGCCGCTTCCATCCGCTTTCATCCACTAGGCTTCCATTGAGCATCCATTTTACATCCGCGATACGTCCTCCCCCTGTCCGTTGTTGTCCCCTCTGTTTATGCAAATTTGGGGCACTTTTGAGAGCGGATAACAATGGATGGAAAATTTGCTCATCCGCTGTGTCCTTTTTACATACGTTTTGCATCCGTCGGGCGATGTGACCTGGCCTTAAGTTCTGTCCAATGTACGTTACGTAGTCACGCAGGTAGGTGGGGCTTTTTCAAGTGCTGGTTGACCTGCGCAGCTCAGTCTCGGCGTGGTCTTCGAGCGGTTCGGACAGGATCACTGTTTCTCTGGTCCTTCTCCATGGAACCTCCTGGAAGGGTGAGTCAGCCTTGCCGCTCCCACCTGAGTCTCTCGGGCCGGTTGAGATGGCTCCGCCACTCCCTCCTGGTTTGACCGGGTTGGTCGAGCTGGCCTGGCTGACTCCTTCCAGGAAGGCCTCGCTTTGCTCTCCTGCTCCTGGACTTCTCACTTGGGGTTCATCTAACCGTGAGTGCTCTTTTTGTTTAGTTAGATTGTCTTTTTGTAATGTTTGTTGTCTTGTTACAGGAGGTTCATCTCTCTGTTTTTGATTTATTTGTATTTCCCCCCCTCCTTGGTTGTTTTTTTGGTTGATAGTTATTTTTTTTTCTATAGTGTTTTTTCGTTCGAGGTTATGGGAATGAAGTTGGTCTATGTGCTGCTTCCATTCCCTACCGTCGTCTAAGAGTAGTCAGTTAGACCGGGGGCCTGTAATTTGGGTGTTTGTGACTGGAAGCCACACTGGGCCCCCAGTAAGGTTTTTGGCATAGACTAGGTCACCAATTTCAAACATACGGTATTTGCTGGAGGAATCGCGGGGTTTGTCCCAGGTGTAAGTGGGGTGCAATCTGTCCAGGTAGGAACGTAGTTTCCTACCCATTAGGAGTTCTGCTGGGCTGTTGTTGGTTGTGCTGCTAGGGGTAATATGCTGCAAGGTAGGTGGTTCAGTTTGTCTTGTACGTTCCCCCTTGTCCATTCTATCTAGGCCCTCCTTAGTGTACCGAACCATGCGTTCAGCCCTGCCGTTCGCAGCCAGATGGGCCGGCGCAGTTAAGGCATGTCAGATACCCTGGGCAGCCAGATACTGTTCAAATTGTAATGCTGTAAATTGGGGCCCATTATCCGAAACCAGTACATCAGGTAGCCCATGTGTCGCAAATAGTTTGTCTAGCTGTTTCATGATAGCTTTGGTGGTTGTGGAAGCCATGAGGATGACTTCCAACCAGTTTGAGTATGCATCCACAACTATTAAAAATGTATTTCCTTTCGTCAGCCCAGCAAAGTCAATAGACCATGGACCCCGGGGAGTTTCCCAGTCTCTTACTGGTGCCTGTGGGGGGGTAGGCCTCGATTTTTGACAGTCATGGCATGTTGCAACCCAGCGTTCAATGTCTTTGTCCAGCCCTGGCCACCAGACATAACTCCTGGCCAGGGCTTTCATTTTGACTATGCCCGGGTGACCCTCGTGCAACATGCTCAGAATGTCTTCCTGGAGACTGTTTGGAATCACCACCCTGTCACCCCACAAAATGCACCCCTTTTCTATGGACAGTTCGGTCTGTCTGGTACAAAATGGTTTAAAGGCCTCAGTTTTGTTCTCCTTTACCTACCCAGTTCATTATGTGTGCTGTCAAAGGGTCTTTGGCTGTGGCTTTTGTGACGTCGGCTACAGTCAGCGGTAGCTCCGGGAAGGTCTCAAGCTGAAATGTGGAGGTATTTGGAGCAGGGTTGTCCTCTGTGATGGGCAACGGGGAACGGCTCAGGGCGTCAGTGTGTGAGATGGCTTTGCCGGGTTGGTGGAGCAGCGTGTAGGAAGAGGCAGCGAGGAATTCAGACCACCTCGTCATTCTAGGTGACAGAATGTTCAGGGTTGGCTTGTTGCCTGCCAGGATTCCAAGAAGGGGATTGTGATTGGTTATTATTGAAAAAGTTCTACTGTAAAGGCACTCATGGAACCTTTGGACTCCGGCAATGATTGCGAGGGCTTCTCTATTGAGTTGGCTGTAATTGCGTTCCGACTTGGAGAGCATCTTGGAGTAAAAGGTGACCGGTGCCTCTCTGCCGTCTGGTAGCTTGTGCCTCAGGATGGTGCTGACCCCAAAAGGTAACCGTCACAGGTAACCATCAAGGGCAGGGTATTGCTATACTGGATGAGAACGGTGTTGGACGTTAATAGATCTTTAATACCCTGGAAAGCTTTCTGTTCCCAGTGGCCCCATGTCCAAGTGGTTTTATTATCTAGCAGTCGATGTAGGGGTTCTGCTATTGTTGTCTTATGGGGCAGGATCACGTTGTAAAAATTTATGAGGCCTAGGGATGCTTGAAGGTCAGTTTTGTTCCTGGGTCTAGGAGCGTCTTTGATAGCCTTCACTTTTTTTCGGTGGGGTGAATGCCTTGTTCATAGATTAAATAGTCCAAAAACTCAACCTGGTTGGTGGCTAATTCACATTTCTCTCTTTTTACTTTGAGGCCTGCTTTTCTAAATCTTGTTAAGACTTCTCTTAATCTGGTCTCTAGTGGTTGGCATTTTTTGCTGAGACCAGTACATCATCAAAGTAAGGGACAACACCTTTGATTCCGTTTAGCAGGCGTTTCATGAGGCTTTGGAACATGCCTGGGGCAACGCTAATGCCGAATTGGAGACGGTTACACTTGAATGCCCCTCTATGTGTTACAATAGTCTGTGCATCTGCTGTAATGGGATCAATGTGTAGTTGTTGATACGCCTGTGTGAGATCAAGCTTCGCAAAAAATTTTCCTCCCCCTAGTGAGTGCAGTAAATGCTGCACTACCGGTACTGGGTATGCGCTTTATTGGAGCGCATGGTTTAGGATTGTCTTATATTCTCCACAGATTTGCACTGACCCATCTGGCTTTACCAGTATGATGATAGGTGTTTCCCACCTGGCATGGTCGATTGGCTCTAAAACCCCTTGAGCTATCAATTTGTTCAGTTGTTCGTCAATTTTTGGTTTTAACGTGAATGGGACGCGTCTGGCCTTTAAACGGATGGGAGCTATTTTCAGGTCTAGGCTAAATGAAATTGGGGTCCCCTTGTACTTGCCTAGAGTCCCGTCGAAAACATCCTGGAATTCTTGTAGCAGGCTCTCCTCCCAGTTTGCTGTGGTGATGCGGTTGATCCCGGTCATCCTGATTCCCAAGGGCGCGAATTCGATCCCTAGCAGACTAGGGCGATCTCAGTCAACAATGGTCAAAGGCAAGATTTCAGCGTGGTTCTTAAATTTGACGAGAAAATGTCCAAGGCCTACTACCGGAATTCTATTTCCCTGGTAGTCTTTTAAAACCAGTCTTTGTTTCTGTAGTTCTCTCTGTTTAATGTTCGTATCAGACGCCAGATGGTATTCCAGGATACCATGGATAGGAACGACCCTGAGTCGACTTCCATCTCGCAGGGCCTCCCTTCGATGCTCATCTCTATCCGAACCTTCTTCCCATTTTCTGCCCTGGCATTGCCGATGGTGACTATCTGATGCGTTTCTTCCCTGTCACCGGTTCTTTTGCTACGGTTCCATCTGCTGCTGGCTTGTCTTTCTTCATGTTTGGGGGGGGGGGTGCTGCCGCGTCTTTTTGGACTATAGCTCTTTTTGTTGCGGCAGACCCTTTCGATGTGCCCCCTTTTATTACAAGCCCTGCATATTGCATCGAGGAACCTGCATTCAGCTCACGGATGATTGCCTCCACAACCTGCACATTGAAACTCCCACCGATTTCTCCTCTTTTTGCGCCATTTCCTATCTGAATGGAGTCTATGAATGTCTTCATCTTCGTCCTCGGTATCACTCTGGGATTCGATGTCTTCATCGTGGGCTCTCTCTGTGGGCTGTTTCTTCCCTCCCTATGCCTTCTTTTCTTTGATTTGGGTTGGCAGGTCTGGACTTGCGTTCATTTGATGCATGGTGGCTTCTGACTTCTTTGCTGCTTTGGCGGCGGTTGCCTCTGCAATGGCCTTGACCATGGTTATGTTTGGCCTGTTCAGGAGTTTGCTCTGAAGGGTAGTGTCCTTCAGACCGAGGACCGCGGTCCCTTATGGCTTCATCCATGTTCTGGAACTCGCAGGCTCCTCCGATGTGTCTCAAAGCTGCTACAAAATCTCCGACCGTTTCACCTTCCTTCTGGTCCCTCTTATAGAATTTGTGCCTTTTTATTAAGTTCGAGACCACCGATGCGTAGTGTGCTCGGAGCATTCTGTTCAGGTTGGACCAAGTCATTTGTTTGACATCTCTGGGTTTCGCCAGCGCCTTCGCCATTTTAAAAACGGCCGGTCCGCAGTGTGTAAGGAAGACAGCCCTCTTTCTTTGGTCCGAGATTTCCTCCATTTCATTGCTTTCTAAAAACATAAGAAAGTGATCGATATAGGATTCCCAATCCTCCTCATCAGGATTGAATGGTGTGAGCGGCACATTATTACCGGCCATCCCTCTCGCTCGGTTCAGATAGCCGCGTGCTTCGGTCTCACCCTTCTACGACAATCCCATCCTTGTCACCAGTGTTCCATCCGAAAGAAGCACATGACACTGGGTTCCAAACAACAACTATTTTATTTAACTCGCAAGGCAATAGAATACGGAAGAAGAGCCCAAGCCGCGGCAGCCCTTTTTATAGCGGCTTGCCTGCGGCTTGTGGCCAATGACACTGTTTTGACTGTTCCCGGTTCTTAAATAACCAATCTGCGAGTGGCCTTTTCGGCCAATCAGAAGGGGGAACTTGGAACCTACCAAGTTCCATACAGAACACTATTAAAAAGTATTACATGGCTTTTCAGTTGGCCAACCCACCCATTTTTCCAAATATTTAGAATGAACCAGTAAATGATTTCAAAAAGCTATCTTTACCTATTTTAGAGCTATGCTGATATTTATAGAACTATAATTACGGACATGTATATAATTAAGTGAATCTAATGGTTGTGGAGATCAATACAACCAATCAATGCTTCCCCTACGCAAGCAATAAGGAGTGCTATGGAACCTGCCTGCAAATTCCTCACTTACAACAAGTTGTGAATTAACCAAAGGAAAAAAAAACCAAAGCTGAATTTTATCTCTTTCACAAAAAATAAGACAATTTGTTAGCATTGACATTTCCCCCCCAATCTAAATATTTGTCTACCTTTGTCCAGTAAATGTATAAACACGGTAAATGCTTGAAAAAATACGATGTGAACATTGATGGTTAGGAAAAACCAATTATGAAATATATAAAAGGACAGTCTGGACACAGAATCTTAATGACTATAAGGATATACTAGTAAGCCTGCATACAGAAACATGCCATGGTGATATGATAGCATGTAGAAGTATGAGAATATTGGAAGCTCTATGGGAAGAGGGAAGAAGAGATTGATTGCCTATGGTTGTAATGTCCTGATTTTACAGAATGGAAGCTGCTAAGGAGTAGGGAGGGAAAAGATGGGTCAATACATTGATCCTATGTGCTACCACATACTGCTAATGCACAGCTAATGTTTTCACTATAACAATATTAATAACCTCTCCCCCTTTCTCTGCAATTACTAAAGATATTTTTAAAAAGTCTGCATTCCATTGGCAGAATAAAAAGAAGTGAGGAATGCCTCTAATTTTGGGAGAATACCAGGATATTCGGAATCCTGTAAAGCAATGTTTGATATATAAGGATTATAGATGAAGTCATTATTTTGTGAATGTAATAGAAACTGATTGTTTCTGTATGTTTCAGAACTCATACAAAAGAGTAGAAAAAATGTGTTCTGAAGTCCAGGGAGGCAGCATCTACTGTTAGAGGGATGAACATATGACAAATAAGACACTTGATTATAACCTTCTTTCTTCTTTCTCCAGCTCTCTCAATAAATTTCTTTTATCTGCTCAGGCAGACAGAATCAAAGTACAAGTGTGAGAAACAGCAAGCTCTGGGGCTTGCAAAAGTCAATGAATATCTGGGTGCCAGATTTAGTGGCTGCTGGTTACATGATTTAGGTTGCTTGCTTGAGACAGAATGCTATGTCCATTCAGTCAAGGAAAAATTCATTGTAATAGTAGGCTACAAATGGTTCCGTAGCTAGTGTAGCTTCCCTCCGTGTTATTTTGTCATATAAACTGCCCCTCTGGCACTGCCTGATACACAGAGAGTATACCCAAGTGGTCTCAGATAGGCTACTGCCTCCTTCCAGAGACCAGACGAAAAAGATGAAATGAATGAAATGCCTGAGAAAAAGATTGCAGAAAGCAGCTGGAAAGCTTAGAAATCAGGATTGGTTTTGAAGGAATATAAATCTGTTTTCACTAGATCTCCTGCTTTGCTAGTTCTGCAAAAGCTTAGTACAGGGCTTTCTAGCTATTGTACTACATACAATTCACAACCAATTAGATGTCAAATATTTTGCATTCCCCAATGCTGTCTTAAACTACATCTTAAATATTTAGATTTATCTTCACTCTTCTGTTTGCAAGCAAGTAACTGGAAAAAAAATGGACAGAAAAAGAATAACTATTTGCATAAATCTGCCTGATGTCTTTCTGATGCAGCCATTTTGACACCCCACAGATAAAATTACCAGCAGAGATTCATACACAGAAATTTGCACATGGTTCTTTAAGCACCAATATTTGTTCTACTTTGCCCACAAGAAAATTTTGTGCGCCTAATGTTTCCTTTTGTTTTTTCAACCTAAAAATTCTGCATCAAAGCAGAAATATGAATTCTATTACCAATAGAAATCCAGTAAGTTAAGATACTTTCCATATGATTACTTATTGTGCCTGATATATTTCACATTTGCCAGACCAGCATAAGAATAATTATGCTGAACCCCAATGGCTCATTCTAGATTTCGCAGTTTCAACTACTCTCAGTTCTTATGTGTATAACCAAGAAGCCTCACACTACATGATTCTAACATGCTAATGGTGAATTATCAATGACTTGGTAGTCATAAATTATATCAATTTGTACCCCATGCAAATTCTGGATCCTGGAAAACACAAAAAACTACAAACACACACACACTATATGTACTAAAGCTAGGTGAAGCAAAGGCAATTACCAGAAGATTATATAAACTATATAATTACAATTGCCCAGGTACCTTTACCTGCATACTGAAAGTATCTTAGAACAAAAATATTCTCGGTGTTGATTTGTGGTGTGAAATTGTAGGGTCTTACAAAACCTACCTTACTTGAACAAATTCAGACTCTTTTTTTAAAGAAGTATCCTGACAAGAACACATCAGCTCCCATGGTCAGAACAGATACAGTTATCCACAGCATATATAGCCACTCAGTAATTAAAGGTTTCACATATTGGGCAGAGGATCCATTCAATGGTAGGTTGAATAGACAAGTTACCCAAAATATGCTTAGTAGAACAAATAAGTATGGTTCAGCCCACCTCCTGGGTAAGCTGACTTATCTAACTTATTTCACAGCATGGGTTTTCCACCTAGTGTTTATTGTCAAGAGCCTCCCAGGCAAAGAAAAAAATTAAACAGAGAGTTCTAGATATCAGTACCCAAGCAGATGTGGAGCTATTTTGAAAAGAAAAGAGATTTAAATTGGATGACTAAGAACAAAATAATTTTCAAATTCAAAAAATAGCCCTCAATGAATTTGATGCAATTCTTAAGAAAGGTCTATTTTAGAGCAAGATTTGAGTTGTTACAATGGCCAAATACGGGTGCTTTCATCATTTGTCATACTATGAGAGTATATGTACATGTGGATGCCCTAGTCAGTGAAGATATTGCTCATTTGTTTGATTGTCATCTCGATGCCCATCTTAGATATTTAATATCCCTACTTGAAAGACCAGCCCACTGGAACCTGGATCACAGATAGTCCTATTCCCTATTGGGGTCTAATATATACATTGTGAACAGAACTGCTAATTTTATAGTCAAGACAGTTCAGTGATGAACCCATTATACTGAACAGATCAGTGTATCATGGAAAGGCAATATATTTAGAAATTATATGCAAGTTCCATAATCTCTGATAAGGGGAGGGAGAAGTGGCTTTCAAGGAATCTGTATCTGCCTATTTCTCATTGATGCCAGTATACTGAAAAATGAAGCCAGTTACTACCATTACTAATTAGGTATTATTTCTTCATTAAAAAAGTGTTTAGATGGATGAATAGACAGACGGACAGGCTGAAAGTGCCAAAAATAAATGTCCTATATCTTCTAAGATTTGATGATTTTGGAAACTTTGGGACATTCTTGAGTGTGTGTGTCAAAACCTCAACAAGTTATTAGCTTCATCGTTATTTGATTCAATAATTTGTGTGCTTGGCAGTTGATGATATGTAATAAATTTCCAGTTTATTTTCACTGAAGGAAAAACTATTTTGAGTATTGTGTGCTTAATAAATTAGATCACTCTTGCTGTAAACTCCTGCAAAATATACACTACAGTATTGATTTGATTTTTCATCTTAGGCTATTTCAAATGCAACCAAAGCCTTTTCTCTAACCCTGAAAAGTGTTTGTTGTTTTAGATATGAATTATACGTACGTATGTATGTATGTATGTATGTATGTATGTATGTATGTATGTATACGTATTCTCACAAAATAAGGCCGGGCTTATATTTTTTTGACCCCCCAAAAAATGGCTAGGCCGTCTTTTTTGGGGGGTGACTTAATTTCCTCCCCCACCTAGAGCAGCCCATACACACACATACCTCACTGTGAGGCTGCTTCTATCAGCTGACAAAAGCTCCCCGAAGGCAGAGTCCCCAGCCACTTCAGGGCATGGCATGGCTGCCCATGTCCCCTCGCCTTTAGGCAGTCTCTTTTGGGCAATGGAAGCTCCCCAAGTATAGTCACCAGCCACTTTGATCGGCCAGTAGAAGCAGCCTCGGGGCAAGCACACACACACACTCCCCTCACCGCGAAGCCGCTTCTGTCGGCCAACAAAAGCTCCCCGAAGGCAGAGTCCCAAGCCGCTTCAGGGTGTGGCGTGGCTGCCCCTGTCCCCTCGCCTTTAGACAGTCTCTTTCAGGCGATGGAAGCTCCCCAAGTGCAGTCATCAGCCACCTTGATCAGCCGGTAGAAACGGCCCTGCAGCAAGGGGAGTGTGTGTGTGCGCTCACCCCGAGGCTGCTTTTACTGGCCGATCAAAGTACCTGGTGACAAAACACACATAAAGACTGAACTATGCACCCTGACTAAAGTACTGACAGCCAACAGCTTCCACAAAACAAAATCACTGGCTTGATCCAGAAAAACATACTCAGACATAATGGAGACCTAGAAGATGATCAGACCTATGGAACAGTTGTCCTGCCCTACATAAGAGGTACTACAGACAAAATCAGTAAGATACTACCGTGTTTATCCAACAATACAACCTCCCCCAATAGGAAGTCCCAGCATACTTTATAGGCATAAAATCAAATTAAGCCCCTCCCCCCAAATTAAAGCCTATATTACACATGCAAAATGGGGGGAATGGCGGGGGGGCTGGCCATTAGAAAGTACTTTTGTTGCATACCCGGATATGGTGCTGCCTGCGTTGACCTCGGCGTTGGTGAGGCACTTTGTATTGGGAGACCTTCTGCTGTTGCTTTACCTTCTCCCCGTGCTGCCGCAGTATTTAGAGCAATACCGCAGCATTTGGCGCAGCCATGCATGGCCAGCCAGGGCTGTTCCCTACAACCAGAGCCCAGCAGAGACACTCGCCTTCAGGCGCTTCCCTTTGCTTTCGAAGGCAAAGCCAGTTCTTTTAACAATGACACCTCCCCTGCTCGAGAGGGTAGCCCAACCCCATGTGGGGAGGTTAATCTCCCATGGCCGGAGTGCAGGATCGGCCCACCCTGGGAGAAACACCCAGCCGCCATCCCTGCCTGGTGCCGGGCAGAGCACAAAGAGCTTTGCCTGGGGCACCCAGCGCAGCTGACAGGCGGGCCCTCCTGCCCGGCGGCGGAGCTCTCATCAAGGCAGCGAGCGCCTCCCCGCCGGACCCTCTGCTCATCCCGCCAGAGCCGTGCGGGCTGGGCAGAGCTGGGAAAGTGAGCTGCAATTGCTCACCCGCCTGACAACCGAAGAGCCGGGCTGACATGAGCTTGACTTCGTTCCCAAGTCCCTCAAAGCCCGAACCCGAGAGACTGCCTGAGGCAATGATAGTGCCCACCTGTCCTTGGACAGGGAGGCGAGGCGACAGCAGTGACGCTTCCCTGGCTGGCGGGTCTGGCGGAGAGAGCCCGAAGCCGCCCATCCTTTCCACCCCTAGCCCAGCCTGTCCCCATTCCCACGCATCTCCAAACGTGCCAGCAGCTCCAAATGCTGCAGCGGCATGGGCATTGGCGCTCACTTGGCCTGTGCCGCTTCCTCCTCTGAGCTGAGCCCCGCCGAGTAAGCACCAATGCCCATGCCACTGCAGCATTTGGAGCTGCCAGCATGTTTGGAGTTGCATGGGGATGGGGATGGGGACGGGCTAGGCAAGGGGTGGAAAGGATGGGCGGCTTCGGGCTCTATCCGCCAGACCCGCCGGCCAGGGAAGCGACGCTGCTGTCGCCTTGCCTCCCTGTCCGCGGATGGGTGGGTGTTATCATTGCCTTGGGCAGCCTCTCGGGTTTGGGCTTTGAAGGACTTGGGACTTTTGGGGGGTCAAAAAAAAAAATAAGGCCCGGTCTTATTTTGTGAAGAAACACAGTACACAAGCATCACAAAATGAACACAAAAATGAAGTAAAAAAGCTGGAACATACTTCCTCACTAGTCCAACACATGAAAGCCACAGGCCATAGCATCCACTTCAATGGCACCAAAACCCTAGCCACGATAGAAAACCCCAGCCACAGAATTATCAGAGAAGCCACAGAGATTGAAAAAAGACCTGAAAGCATGAATAGAAGAGATGACTCCATTAGACTGTCAATTATCTGGAAGCCTGCACTCTCAAACAAAAACATCTCCACATCACAAGCCAGGCAAACACCTGTGCATAAACAGACTCTCCCTGATACCTCCAGCTCAAACACACCCCAACCAGGCACCAAGATGAAACCTAGCCATCCGTTTACTCGGAGCCAAGCCGCACTAAAAGCCTCCAATACAGGAAACACAATGTTGCCAGCCAATCAAGACAAAAAAAGCTACAAAACAGACAGAAGATATTAGAAACACCAATCAAGCAGAACATAGCAAACTCCAGGACCAAAAAACACAGACCAAGACTCCCAACCAATCAGGATGAAGAAAAAAACATTCTGGCACAGCAGTAGGCTAGCACCAAATTTAAAACAGAAACGGCTGTGAAAACCTTGACTCACAGATGAACTCAATACAGAAGACTGATGAGGGCAGATGAGATTCTGCAGAAACGTTGCTACAATTTTAAAAGCACAACTATGATGACATGAGAAAATACCCGAACAAAGCTGAATACCATACATGTAAGTACCCGCGAAAACTTAAGAATTTGTAGATTTTCACAGATACAGGTATGTAGGTCTAGGTGTGTTTGGGTCTTTTCCCGTGAAAGATTAAGAGTACCTTGGCGACATTTTGGCGAGGTCCCACTCGCCATTCTCAGGCTGGTGCTTTCGGCTTCATGCAAATGCAAATGGTGTGTGATTGAAGCTGCCGTCTCTCTATAAATACTGGTCGTGGGGGCTGTTTGTGCTGGGCTGGTTGGCTGCGCTGCTGCCTCTTGATTGGTTGATGGAGTTGATGGTGGTATAATGGGCTGCATGATGGCCTTGTGAGTTTTGTTGTGGAGATATTGATGTGCTGTAATCTCCTGGATCCTTTGTTTTGTAGTGATCTTTTTTCCATTAGCCTCTCGTGTTTTAACGGCTTGGGTAATAGGTTGTGTGATGGGCTTGCAAGTTCTTTTGTTGTGGTATCCTGGGTCCTGTGTTGTAATCTCCTGGGTCGTTTGTGTTTTGATCTCTTTTCCATTAGCCTCCTTGTAGTAACGGCTTGGATAATGGGTTGTGTGATTACCTTGTGAGACTTATTGCTGTGGTATCCTTGGTCTTGTGCTGTGATATCCTGGGTCATTTGCTGTGTTGCAACTTCTTGAGTTCTTATGGTGTAATTTCCTGAGTTTTCTGATGTGATATCCTGAGCGGGTGGCTGTGATATAGCATTCTGTGTTTTAGTCTGGCTTCGAGTTTGGGGTCTGGGTCTGTGTTCTTGGCGTGTGTCAGCTTGCTTGG
This sequence comes from Laticauda colubrina, assembly GCA_015471245.1. NCBI lineage: Eukaryota > Metazoa > Chordata > Lepidosauria > Squamata > Elapidae > Laticauda > Laticauda colubrina. The sequence goes on along the minus strand of BLBF01000054.1, from coordinate 15,827,752 downwards.
TTTTGGGGTCAGAGGATGCGACAGCTGGCGAGGCAGCCATGGTCTGTTTTCTGGATGGTGGTTGTCCTTCATTTATAGGATGGGCTTGGGCCTGGGTCTGATGAGGGGATTGGCGGTGGTGTCCTGTGTTGTTTTGGGTCTGGTGTTGATTTTCATGGCTTGGACTCGTTTGTTGGTGAGGGCTAGCTTCCAGATGTCTGGTAGGTGGGAGGTATCGTCCCGTCTGTTCATGTTATGGGAGTGTTTCTCTTTCTTGATGGCTTCCCTGATTATTCTCTTGCTGGAGTGTTCAGTGTTGGATATCAATTTGGTTCCTTCGAAATTAATTTCATGTCCCGTGGCTTTAAGGTGCTGGAAGAGGGAGGAAGTATTTTCTTCTCATCTGACTGCATTTTAGTGTTCTGCGATGTGTGCATTTATTCTCCTGTTGGTTTGTCCAGTGTATGTGGCTGGGCAATTGTTGCATAGTATTTCATCAACTCCTTGGTTTTCTAGCTGGATCTTGTCTTTGGGGTTACTTAGGATGTTGTCTATTTTTGGGTCAGTGCCAAAGGCTGTCCTGATATTATGCCTGTGGAGAATTTTGCTGATTTTACCTGTGGTGCCTCTGATGTAGGAGAGAAGGCAATACCATTGTCCTGTTCTGTGTCTTGATTTCTGGGAGGTATCTCTTTTCGGATTAGATTGTTGATAGTATTTCTTTGGAATCCATTGGAAATTAATACGTTAGTGAGGGTGTGTAGTTCTGTTGTCAGGGGTTCTTTGTCAGCTAGGCATTTGGTTATGGAGATGAGGGTCTTGGCTATGGAGTTGATCTGTGCAGAGTGATGATGGGATTGTGCATTTAAGTAGCGGTTGATGTGTGTTTTTTTCCGGTAGATGGTGTGTCCTAGGGAGCCGTTGGGTTTTTGCAAATTAGGACATCCAACAAGGGAAGTTGGTTGTTGGTTTCTGTTTCAATGGTGAATTGTATTTTGGGGTGTAGGTTGTTAAGATGTGTGAGGAAGTTGTCCAGTTTTTCTTTCCTGTGTGGCCAAATTATGAAAGTGTCATCTATAAATCTGAGCCAGAGTTTAGGTTTGTGTTCGGATTTGTCTAGAGCGTTGGTTGTGCTTTTAAAGTTGTAGCAATGTTTTGGCAGAATCTCATCTGCCATCATCAGGCTTCTGTATTGTGTTCGTTTGTGTGTGTGTGTGTGTGTGTGTGTGTATGTATATAGATAGATAGATAGATAGATAGATAGATAGATAGATAGATAGATAGATATAGATATAGATATAGATATAGATATAGATATAGATATAGATATAGATATAGATATAGATATAGATATACGTATGTATGTATGAATGCAGTTCAGCTTCCTTCGGGTATTCCACAAAAACAAAATCACCAGCCTGATCCACAAAAACACACCAAGACATAACAGAGACTTAGAAGATCAACAGACCTATGGAACAGCTGTCCTGCCCTACATAAGAGGTACTACAGACAAAATCAGTAAGATACTACACAGGCATCACATCAAGACTGCCTTCAAAACAGACAAAAAAATAGCAGCCATCCTGAGGAACCCCAAAGACAAAATTGACCTGGAAAACCAAGGCATATATGAAGTTCCCTGTGCATCATGTCCAGCCACATACATTGGACAGACCAATAGAAGAATAAGTACCCGCCTGGATGAACACAAAAACGAAGTAAAAAAGCTGGAACACACCTCCTCACTAGTCCAACACATTAAAACCACAGGTCACAACATCAACTTCAATGGCACTAAAACTCTAGCCACTTTAGAAAACCCCAGCCACAGAATCATCAGAGAAGCCATAGAGATTGAAAAAAGACCGGAAAACATGAATAGAAGAGATGATTCCACCATACTGTCAATCATTTGGAAGCCTGCACTCTCAAATAGAAAGATCTCCACATCACAAGCCAAGCAAACATCTGGGCACAAACAGACTCCCCCTGATACCTCCAGCTCAAACACACCCCAACCAGGCACCCAGATGAAACCTAGCTTCCTAATAGATAATAGCGAAGCCAAGCTACACTGAAAGCCTCCAACACAGGAACAGAGTGTTGCCAGCCAATCAAAGCCACAAAACAGACAGAAGAAACCAGAAACACCAATCAAACAAACTCCAAGTCCAATAAACACAGACCAAGACTCCCAACCAATCAGGATATAGAAAAAAACATCCTGGCACAACAATAGGCTAGCCTCAAAGGCTGTGATAGCCTGACCCACATACAAACTCCATACAGAAGCCTGATGATGGCAGATGAGATTCTGCTGAAACGTTGCTACAACTTTAAAAGCATTACAATGACGTGGGATAATACCTGAAGGAAGCTGAACTGCATTCATGTAAGTACCCGCGAAAACTTAAAAAAACATATATATATATACATATACATATTTCTATATATATATATGTGTGTGTGTGTGTGTGTGTGTGTGTGTGTATGATATACCACTCACACGTCATGACAAAATCTCCAGAATTGTAAAGCTTACCAACTTGAAATTTGGCATGTTCCTCTTGGCTTCTAGGTGCTCAGTAAGAAAGGATTTTTCGAAATAACCATCAGAGCATTAGTATTTTATATATTATTATTGACACGCACTGATGCTAAGTAGTTCTACTTCCCCTCCCCACCTGAAAAGAAATTGATACCAAATGCAAAACACAAGCAGAGGAGAGGAGCTTCAGCTTCACCACACCAAGCACCTTTAGTACAAAACAGTTGAGCTAAGTCTCTTTGCTGTCTCCTTTCTGCTCACACAGCAAATACTGTTTCAGTTTCCAAACAGTCCTCATTTCTCTCACACATTGACAGGACTGTAGCCAGATGAATACCGATGGATGCTGGTAGGCAGAAGCAGATTCCCCCCCCCTTTATTTTCCTCCCAAAAAACTAAGCCCGACCACATAATTTCGTAGTGAAGTCCGGGTATCAAGCTAGTGCTTTATATATGCAAGATCCAACTAATGTTCTTAAGAATATAGTTCTTTGAAGGTAATTCTGAATAGGTAAATCACAAATACACATATAAATAAACAACTCTTTGGATCTCATTTGAACTCTTCTATTTAATCTGTGATATTCCAATGGGTGTGGCTTTGATCTTAAAACAGGTACTCAAAAACAGGGGTCTCCAACCTTGGCCCCTTTAAGACTTGTGGACTTCAATTCCCAGAATTCCTCAGCCAGCTTGATGGCTAAGGAATTTTGGGAATTGAAGTCCACAAGTCTTAAAGCGGCCAAGGTTGGAGACCCCTGCTCTAAAAGGAATATTGTTTGTTGATGAAATACAATCACAATATACTGTTGTACCTAGCCAATCTGTAGATTATTCCTTTCAGGGGAAAAATAATGACCCAGCACATGAGAATCTAATTGGGTTCCTCTCTGTAAAAATGAAGTATCTTGATCATGTTTGCAATGCAACTGCTTATTAATATGTTACTCATGGAACAAAATTTGTCAGAGCTTGGTATATGATGCAGAATTGCTTCAAGGTAGAATTATGGAAAAATGCTTGCTCTGTTTTTTTAAAAACACACTCAAGTGTTCAAAAGATAACTCTTTCCAAATGAGTGTTTCATTTTTTTTTACATCCAGAATGCCTCCCATTCTGTGCTATTCTATTTGGTAGTGTAAGATTTCCAAAAGGCATTGGATCAATACACAGAGGAAAAGAGACACAAGCTTTCAGTGAGAAAGGGATATAAGTATAGTCAATCTTTTCTAAAAAAAAAAAAATGTTTTAAAAATTGCCTGTCCCAGGGATGCAGAATATTTATTTTTAGAAAAAATATCTAATCTCATCTTCCATTCAAGAACACATAGGACATTTTAATAACAGAACAAGAATACCCAAATTTGGGGAACTGACTGGAATATTTGCAATTCTTTGTATTGTAGAAACTCTCATAAAATGGTTGGTTGTTCAATTACTGGCATAGGAGAAGAGGCCAGCAATTTATTAGAATGCTACTTGGTAAATTTTAAGCTATATTACAAAAAATTATATAGTGCATTCAATTTTTTTCCAGAGATTCAACAACACAATGGTTCTAAAATAGCTTGCATATTTAGCCAGGTTTGTTTCAAAAGTGGTGTGCTTAGGGAAAAAAATGGTACATATTATTTCGAGACATGACACTGGAGAATTGCAAGTACAGTTCTGAAACCAGATTCATACGCTACGTTTTTCTACATGAAAGCAACCTGAATAAAGACACAGGTGGGAGAACTATATAGAACCAATCTATGATTTGTGAATAAGCCTCAAGGCCAATCAATCCCACTCGGTGCTGATTTTTATTAGTTCAGAATCTGTTTTAAGTCTCATCTCTATTTGCAAAATCTAATAATTTGAATTGTAACTCATACTCTATACATACAGTTGTTGCTTATGGGCCCGCAGAATGAGAAATACAGTGCAGACATTATATTTTATTGGACCAGTGTTCACAATGAATATTAAGGCTTTACAGATTCACACATACTTTGCAGATGTTCTGAAGCTTGATACCAACATACAAAATTTGTGTGAACAGAGGTAATAGAAGATAACTGATACCATCCCAGATCCAGATGCCTCTTTCACAGAAAGTCCAGATTGTTCATTTGGAGGAAGGAAGAGAGGAGAGATTCTGGATTGAGTATTATCTTTTAACTGCATTTAAAAGCTTAAGCATAGCATCATCTAAATCTATAAAAGCACTGTATGAAAAATAAATAAATAACCTGCTGTCTTATTCGCAAGTCAAAGAATAGTTGGCTGAATAGTTGGTTCCTTGTAACAAGCTGATTAAGGCTGATAAAAAAGAAAGGCTCAGTGTGCCACTTTTCCATAGAGAAACCTACCAGGCTACAGTAATACATTCAAGTGTTCAAGCTACTGTGTGAATTATTTGGCAGCCGCTGTTAACCCGCTGAAGGCAAAAGCAGGTTCTTCAGCTTATTGCTGTAGAATCCAAGATCAGAAGGGAGGCGCTATTCACAAACACAAAGTCTACAAATGGAAGGAATTCTCTCCATATCAGCTGCAAAGCATAACTAGGACAATTCTCATAGCTAATCAGAATTCTGTTGTCATTTCAGTCACCAGCTCACATTATTCTTGTTATCACACCAGTAGGAAAAAAAAATCCTCAAAGGTGCTTATAGGAATCAGAATAAGAGACACAAAGCAGTACAGAAATCTTTTTATAAACTCCAAATATTTCTGTTTGACTACCACTCATGTATTAAGTTGATGAAAGCAATAAGAGTAACAATGGTTTTGTACATACATGCTACTATGTAGAAAGTCACATGATTATACAGTATTTTATAAAACAAATGACCTAGCAGCAGCAGAATAACAAGTTTTGCTTTAAGTCTATTGCTGAATGAAAAACAAGTCATATAAATAACACAAGAACAGTTGTATGTATATACAGCAAACAAAATGAAGCAAAACATTGTAAAGCATTATTCCACACTATTTCAAATGCCTATATAAATAAATTAACACACCTAATGACATGGAACAATAAACACTCTTCACAGATTTCTAAGAAAATATTAGTAATTGATTTCTCAATATTGAGAAGAGCCCAACTAGACCAACCAGTCTGTCATTTTATATCACATGTTACCCAGTCAGTATTCAAGAAGACCCCAATCCAAATAGCACAATAATCTTTCTCAGCCTGATGCAGAAGATGCCAGAGGTGCTGTCTCTGCAGTTCCCAGAATATTTAACCATCATGGTTTCTAACAAAATTTGAAACAGACCCTGCCTTGTAGATATGAAATTCTGACAAGTTTCATGTTAATTGAGATTTTCAAACATCTGTACATGTATGCACACACATACACGCATTTACAGAATTAATCTCATCGCTACAGCCATGAATGCTAGCTAGCCTCTTAAAATTAAACCTGGAAATATGTTCCATTAGATGCAGCAAAATGTTCTTGAAATAATCGTGTGCAAGTTTGCAGTGCACATGATTAATTCAGCCTTAACGCTCAGAATCCTGAGCTGAATCTAAACGACCCCAGAGCACAGTGTGTTTGAGGGAAAGAGGTGGGAAAGATCTTTTGATGTTCTATTTCATTGATATTATTTTTAAACAAAAGCCCTCTGTGAATAAAAGCAGGTCCTCAGCAATGACAGCACTCAACATACCCCCTCTTCCCAGATACGAATCATACTGGGAAAGGATTACTACAACTGAGAGGTAGAGCATCTCTTTCACTGTGGAAGATCTCAAGCATTTCCAATTGAAAGAACCATGTAGGCCAGGGGTGTCAAACTCATGGCCTGCTGGCTAGATGCATCATGCAGTAGGCACGGCCACCCCCATTTTAGTGAAGGGGGGGAAAGTCACGATACGTCACATGCCAACAATGTGACATGAGTTTTGATCCCCGCGATGTAACCCAAGTCCTTGTAAAAGAGCAATAGACAGATAATACTGGATAAGGTAGACAAGGAGCCTCGTCTGGTACAGGTAGTCCTCAACTTACAACTGTTGACTTAGTGACCATTCAAAGTTACAACATCACTGAAAATAGTGACTTATGACCAAATTGTCACACTTACGACCATTGCAGCATCCCCATGGTTATGTCATCAAAATTTGGATGCTGGGCAACTGGTTCATATTTATGATGGTTGCAGTGTCCCTTTATAGTCTTTTGATAAGGAAAGTCAATGGGAAAAACATTAACAGCCCTGTTCAATGGTGGGATTCAAATTTTTTTACTTCCAGTTCTGTGGACATGGCTTGGTGGGCGTGGCAGGGGAAGGATACTGTAAAATCTTCAGTCAAAGGTGATATTTACTGGTTGTCCAAACTATTCAATATTTCCGCTACCGGTTCTCCAGAACTGGTCAGAACCTGCTGAATACACCACCTCTGGGCCCCCGTAATTTAACAATTGCAGCGATTCACTTCACAACTGTGGCAAGAAAAATTGTAAAATGGGACAACACTCACTTAACAACTGTCTCACTTAGCAGCAGAATTTTTGGGCTCAATTATGGTCATAGGTTGAGGACTACCTGTAATTCCTGTGTCAAAAACAGCCATCCCAGTGCACTTACTGGGCTGTGAAAGGCTGGTCCTGCGTAAGAGAGTTCCAGGAAAGAGGGCACTTGCAACAAATATTTACAATGCCTTTTTCCCAGTGACCCCTTCCCATTCTGAGACACAACTCAGATTCATTTCTTCTCTCATTACAATCCAAAAGGCTCCTACTCTTCTTATCATGCTGAGCCGGCTTTAAAAAATTTTAAATGTTCTCCTCCCCCACCCCCCCTCTCCCCTGGAAGACTTTATTGATATTACCTCCCATGGTCTGATGAAGCTGGTGTTTTCAGAGCAGCAGGAAATTTTAAAGGAAACCATAACAGAGAACAGAATGGGCACATTTACCAGGCTGGAAAGCCCCACAAGTAATGGTCTTCATTTCTTAGTTTTGTTGAAAATAATATTTAAGAAGTCATCCAGGGTTTCACAAAGCCTGGTTGTTGGTGAGATCAATGGTCAACTAGCTGTCCTAATATTTGTTAGGCTAGTCCAATTACATGCTACATCTAACCAGGTGAGAGTAAAAACTGCAGCATAAGCACGAGGAAGCTGGAAAAAGTCACTGTGAAAAATGTTGAGACTGGCATGCAGGATTAATGTGGCAGAAATCTTAAAACATCCTTTGTACTTTCTTCCATACCTCTTATAACAGAAGTGCATGGCATATAACCCAAAATAAACATTACTCTCCTTCAAAGAAAACTGAGTATCATTAACCTAAGTAGCCTAAGGCAGGAGTCCCCAACTCCCAGGCCAGGGATCGGTATCAGTCTGTGGCCTATTAGAAATCAAGCTGCACAAGCGATGGGCGAGTGAGCAAAGTTTCAACTGCACATATTTAGGTTGCATACAAGACAGTTCCATGCCCCCCAGTCTGTGGAAAAACTGTATTCCATGAAACCTGTCCCTGATGCCAGAAAGGTTGGGGGACCGCTGGCCTAAGGCCAGAGATCACTGTGGATGGGGTGGGTGGCAGGCATCAAAAAACATAAGATAAAATGATGGATGTGGTTGTGCATCGGAAGCGTTGTCTGTTAGTAATTTGCATGTGTGACATTTATTTAAAAAAATGGCGACCACCATCTTAATTTTTATCACCATCATTATCACCCAAGACTATATATAGATCCAGTTCATATTTTTGCTTCCCTAATAAAGAAATTAAGTCTGACCACTGGAGTAAATGGTGGAAGAGAAGATGTCAGGTGGAGAAGAGAAATGTAATTCTTTATTTGTCATGTACTGTTCTACACAATCTGCCCCATCACTCATAATGTTTGTGACACATACAGAACAACACACTTATCTTAGATGGCAATATTTGTGCCTGAACACTGAACTGAATCGCCTTTGCCTACTTTGTTGAATGACACATGATTAATTAATCAATACAACGTATTTGCACTGCCAATTGTCCCGTTGTCAGAACAGTCTAGCAACCATTTTTAAACACTGCTGCATATTCACTCTACTTGATCAGTCTCTTCTGAGAGCACTTTTCTAATAGCGATTTAATATATAGACGGCCTTTGCTTACCGACTGCCACATTCAGCAACTGTTCAAAGTTACATTGGCACTGAAAACCAGGTTTATGACTGTTTGTCAAACTTGTAACCATTGCAGAATCACACAGCCATGTGATTTCCATTTGCGAGCATCACAGCTGGCTCCTGATAAGCAAAGCCAATGGGAAAGCTGTCAGTAAATTGTAAGTTGTGGTTACATGGTATCTTGCTTAACGACTACAGTAGAATGGATGTTGTAAGTCTGGTTCAGTCATATGACATTTCCCTTAATGACTTAGGGACAGTTGCTGGTCCCAATTGTCATCCTTATGTCTACTCCTTTTGCACTTCTACTCATTTCTCCTTAATATTGCCTTGAATAATGCTATTCAGTTTATTAATTTCATTGCAGGCTAATCCATCAGATCACTGGCTACTAGATAGAGGCAGGATTGTATGGTTATGGTGGTCTGTAGTGTGTACTATTCTTTATCAGGAATACAATAATAGAGTAATAGTTACTGTACAACACTTGCCTTGTAAAGGCCAAGCTGTTGACTTTGAAATCCAACAGAATATTTTTTTAATTCCTCTTTTTCTTTCTCTGAATTAGCTATTTTTTCCTAGATTTTTTAAAATATATCCAGCAGTGCACTGTTTCATTATCTTTGAGTCTCAAAGAAAAAAGAGTTTCTCCCTCAGCTCTCAAACCCTCTTCACTCAAATTAATGGAGAAATAATAAAACAGCACCTTAGTGGACTTGTGCTATTACAGTATTTTTTTTTGAGTGGTGGGGGGAGATAGCTATACAAAATCTGAAAGATCAACAGTATGAAAGGATTTTTATTTAAAGTTAGCTGTTGTGCTGGCATGTACATTCATTGTATGCTTTTGTTTTGTATATATAAGTGTGGTTTAATGTTTTGTGCGTGTGTGTGTGTGTTCACATATGCATGCACACAAACATATAAAGGTATGTATATCCAGTGAGACTTACACTCAGTAATTTAGCAATTTCTGGATCAAAAATGAGAGGGCACAGCTACAGTGAAATTGGCAATGAGAAGATGCTGTTCAAATTGATTATTTTCCAACCTGTTGTAATCCAAGTAAGATTTTCTTAAAGCCATTTTAATCAAATCAGCATAAGTTCAAGATAGGAAATGCTTAAGAGTACAGTGCAGATATGCCATTAATATTCAGAATCCTATGCTGAATCTAAAAGCCTAGGAACAGCAGCATATTTATTGGGAACTGGTTTAAAAAAGGACTCTTGAAGTAAGAATGATTGAAAGACAGAAAACTTCACTCCATCTTCATTACTTTTTGACCACTGGATGCACTGAATAATGGTCCTATCAACGAAACCCTTAGGGATGACTGATGGGGACACAGAAATGAAGAGAATGCCAGTGCAACACACATGACTCAATGGAACCTAGATGAAGGACAATTTTATAATTGTTGTAACAAGGAAGGGATTAAAATTCAAGGACACTTCTTTTTCTGCTTTTCAAAATGTAAAGAGATATCAGAAGCATTCCTGGGCAATGGGAGCAGCCTTCCCCTGGGCAGAGAAAAAGAAGCAGTGAGAAGGATGTGCATTTTGGAAAAAGTAATGGAGACATCACCAATAACCAGACAATACTCATTAATTTGCCACCAGCTGAGAAACAGACTTTTTGTAGGTAATAGCAGCTCTAGTTGGAAATTTTAGCCTGTACAAACAGAAAAGTATGTCTTATAGGATCTGCGCCAAATAAAATCTTTTGCCAAATCATTAACATTCAACAATAAAGAATAACATAATAAATGAAAAAAATAAAATACAATTGTTCTCTATGATGCTCCCACAAAGAAGGTACGTAGACAGCTACAACTTTTCTGAAATCCTTTGCGTTGTTTCCATTCCCAACACAATACAGGTACTATGCTAACTGATAAATGGATGTAATGGGCTAGGACTTGGCATAGATAATTATCATTATGTAATCATAAAGAGTCAAGTTTTACCTTTAAGAGTAAGTAATATAAACATGTCCAATAAATTATTACTTTGTACGTAGCAATAGAAAGCTTGGAAAATATATTTATATGCTATGCTGTATTTTTACTTTCAAAGACCAGCACTCTGCTGGCAATGGTATTCCCAGTGACACTCTATGGATGTGAATGTTGGACTTTGAAGAAGCAGGCTAGAAAAAATATTGGATCTTTTGAACTTCAGTGTTGGAGAAAACTCACTGAGAAGAGAAGGTACACCCAAGAAAACAAATGGACCATAGAATAAAGCAATTCAGAGTTTTCATTCAAGGCACAAACAATTAGGCTCAAATGATATGCATACTTTGGACATATTAAGTGAAGATTAATCTCTCTTGAAAAGTCTACAATGATGGGAAAGATAGAAGGAAGGAGGAGAAGATGGCGCCAGTAGCATGATGGATGGATTCAATCACAGTAGCAAAAAGATCTAAAAAACCAAGCTGGGGACAGATCATCTTGGATAAGGTCTATCCATCTGATGTCAACTCATAAAACATTCCTATGCCTGTTTTAGTAGTTGCCATAAAAAGGGGGGAGGGAAGGAAGGAAGGACTGAGTTGACACTGACCAGATAGCACATAATCAATCAATCAATCAATCAATCAATCAATCAACCAAGGCAAGTCTGCTATAGTATTGTAGAGAAATAATGGGCAATTGCTGGTAACTTCCATCCAGAAGTACTCATCAATTTTCTTTTATCCAGCAAAGCTATCTTTAGCATAATGTTTTTAAGTCCTCAACTTATTACCTCTTTATGAGCATTCATTTAGTGACCATTCAAATGCCGTAAAAAAGTTTGGTCCTCCCTCATTAATGATGGGTAGCAGTATCCAACAGTCACATGATGAAAGCAATCTCCCCTCCCCCACCAATTCCAGTAAAAGAAATGCCCATTTGGGAAAAAAATGGGTTTGCATTTATGACCGCAAATTCGCTTAGCAACTATGGATTCGCTTAATGACCATAGTAAATAACCATTTTAATACAGTCATTAAGTAATTTGCTTAATGACTATGTTAAAATAATCATAAGATTGTGTACAACTCGAGTTATGAGTACCACTTATAACTGAAATTCCAGTCACAATTGTCATCATAATCAAGAACGACCTGTAAAGAACAAGGCAAATAAAAACGGTATGCTTTCTGTTAGTGATCACATAGAGGAATGTGGTCCCATAAAGCACGGGTGTCAAACTCACCATGTCATGTTGCTGTCACATGACATTTCGTGAAGTGTTCCCCATTCGCGGAGTTGGGGTGGGCATGACTTACATATGACGCCTGCGGGCCGGCAGTTTAACACCACTGCCATAAAGCAACACATTATGTGATTATGGACAAAATTCAGTTGACCTGTAAGAGCTCTCGATAAGAAAATAATTTTGTCCTATTTCCCTCAACTTGCTACATTTCAGGGTAGACTACAATCCAATAATCCATAATTCAGCATGAGCATTGGTCATGTACCAATTCAACTGAAAAACAAAAATTAGGAAGGTTCTCTCCTGTGAAGATTAGACCTAAATTTACATCTCTCTATGTTTAAGAATGCTTCAGCGAGCATTTGAGCTTACTCAGCATCATTTATTGCTAAATTAGCAGGCATTATGGAAAACAAATTAAAACATGATCCAACATACGATTTCAAACATCTGTAATACAGTCAACTATATTTGTATAATAAATCTCACTTCTGTCTGAGAGAACACCTTCTAAAAATTCTTTTATTGTTCTAAGAAGTTTCCAGTTTCAACATTTCTTGTTGCTCAAGCAGCCCACAAGCAAAGATGGGAAGAGAACAATCAAACAAATACTTTGAAAATATACCAACCAGAGGAATTACCACACCAGCCAAATGCTGTATCCTAACTCAGTGGAACAGGTATGCTAATCACATTTTCTTGCCATCTGAGATTTTATGGTAAAGAAAGTAGCTCCTGGATTCAACAGCAGATAATTATGACTACAGAACAGATGGAGTGATATAGTTTGTGGCTGCTCAGAGTGAGCTGGTGGGCCAAGAGATTGCTCTTGAGTGTTCAAGAGGCCTGGCTCTAATTTGCTTCATGCCATCATAAAATGATATAATTAAAATACATAGTTCTAAAAATCACACAAATAAATAGGGGCAGAATTTAAAAGTGCATAGTTCCTCCAAGCTTGTTTTCGTTCCAGATCACTATAATTGGGAAATTATATAGATTAGCAAAGAAGTTTGGTAGCCTTGACAATGGGACACTACATTCAGATTCACCATCAAGGCTGATTTTGTTCTGACATTTTTTAAAGGTTTAGGCTTATTGTTAAATGGGAACCCACAGCCATCATTTTTCTGAAATGATTATAATGCTATTAATAACTGCATGACATAAAAACACCCCCGAGATAAAATGAAAACACACAATTCTCATTTGAAGACCTGTATGCTTGGCTTGGAAGAGCAAGTACCAGCTGGAGATGAATTGCATATTTATCAGGAAAATAGCATGGGTCAATCAATCCTCTCCTCTCACACCATAAACCGTCTCATTCCTCACATACTTATTTATATTTTCAGACCATCTATTCCTTGTCTACTTGATATAATTTTGCTTACTCATAAAATGCATCTCTCTCTCTCTCTTTCCCCCTCTTTCCCTCCCCTCCCCTCAGCAACTAGCTGGACCATAAGGATATTTTTTTTATTGTTAGGTTCCCCCTCCCCCAAGTTCAAATTAGTATTTTGGAGAATTCTTTCACTTCCTCCCACTTGACTGGGAAATAGAGGACTGGAGGCTAAAACATATAAAGGACAGTTGCTGGAACTGGGTATGTCTAGTTTAACAAAAAGAAGGACATGATAGCAGTGTTCCAATATCTCAGGTGCTGCCATAAAGAAGAAGGAATCAGGCTTTTCTCCAAAGCACCTGGAGGCAAGACAAGAAGCAATGGATGGAAACTAATCAAGGAGAGAAGCAACCTAGACAAAGGAGGAATTCCCTGATAGTTAGAACAAGGTCCCTTCCAACTCTGATATTCTATGTTCTGTTATATGGGGGGAAGGGGTGGATATATCTTTCCAAGTTGGTGTAGGAAATAACAGAATTCTATTCTGCCATAAAACATTCCATGTTGGAATCTAGTCCTGGAGATTAATAATTGCACCTATATCTCTAGGGAGATGCATGACTTTGTATCACCCAAAAGGCATGTCTGGTTCATCATAATCCCACTTAAACAGCACGAAGAGGAGTGATGAAGGTTATTTTAACTGTCCTTGTCATTTAAGTAATCTTGGCCAATCTTGAAAAAATTGAAGGAAGTGTCTCACAGTCAAAGCTCTGCCTCTTCTTCCCTATCTTTAGGATTACTTTTCCAAACAACTACATACTTGCATGTATAACTATGCACATGCATAAATTCACAAGACCCATTAAATCCCCATTATACCCCATCATGGACCTTCGCAACATACTAAATGCTTGCTACAGTTCTTTTCACTGCAACAGTCGTTTTCTCCAGGATTTTTTTTTCTTATTTTCTCTTACTTACTTTCTCTTAGAATTCCCATGCAAATTTACAAAAATGACAGGTTAATTAACATTTAATACTCTCACACATATTGGTATAATAGATTTTAAACCCCAACTCTATATAAATTAGATAAATAAACCAATTCCCTGCAAATCAACCCTACGCTGGACTTTGGCCCTACCCATTTTTGGGAAATACAGTATAATTCTTTTAAAATAACAAAAATTATCTACCTCCAACCTACATTTTGGGGTGTACAGTTTTTTTATTATTGGAACTGTGTGCTTAACCACTTCACTCCTCTATCCTGTTAGTATCCCCCCATATATCTATATAATTTACCTGGTATATTGATAGGTATTACTTTGTAATCGTGTGTGAATTTGTCCTACTATGTGTGTAGACTGTTTGGAAATGTTTACTCTTTGTTTAACTAAACCTACCTATGGGAAAATAAGTGAAGTTGGCAGAATTCCTTTGCATTACAAGCCTACCAAGAAACTCAAAATGTTGGAGATTTCCTAGCTCCAAAATAGATTGGTAGCCTAATCTAGTGTTTAAATTTCCTGTATTCAGCATACCTCACAAAGTGGTCTGCAGATGGATGGAGACACACATCCCCTTCTTCCATTACAGTTTAAGAATGAGTCAGTGCCTGGACCTCTGGTGACTCTCATATAGTTGTGCATACAAATTCCTGCACTAATGTTTATATTGTCACACATACTTTGCAAATAATTTAAAATAGCAATTAACTTTAAGTATATGAATTAATACTGTCATCACCACAGGTAACAACATATGAAGAAATTGTTAGGGATAACATTGTTTACCCTAACTGGTTTAGGTGAAATAATAACTATGATTCATAGTTATGTATGTTAAAGTGTCTGCAGCTTTAACTGTGGAAAAGTAATTAAGGGAGTGGTTATGAAAAACACTATAAAAGTAGCAAGTCTACAGCTTGCTCACTCTGGCTTTGATGATCCCTGATTACTGCTTGGAATCAAGACTGCATAGCTCGAACGGGAGAGACAACAAAGGACTGATTTGTAAGTGAACTGACATAGGATATTCTACATGGACTTTGCTAACTGAATATCCCTGAATGGACTGACTACATGATAAATGACTATTGGACTGTTATTTGACTATGCCATAAACTTATACTGGAATAAACTATATTCTTGATAGCACAAGCGTATCTGTTATTTTTACTGTATGTTAATAAACATACAAGCTTAGCTCACTCATTTATCTGTGTGCCTATCTGACTAACGCTGCACATTCTGTTTAGCTTGTCTACTTAACCCTGGTTGGGGAACCCAGGCTTAACAGAAATGACTAATCTTGTTATTCTGCATACACTTCCAGTAGGCATCCTGGGGTTAGCACAGAGCTGCCTATTAGTGACCTTTGCAAAATGGATGATATGCCAATGGGATGTCACAGTGCTGCACATTATTATCAGGGATACTGTACATAAGCAGAAAGTCCAACACAATTTATTTTAAAAACTATTTATTGAAGAATAATTTACTGTTGTATGGAGCAGTTGCATCACTGCATATATTAGTACTTTGGAAATAGCAAAATATTATCCTTCTCTCCTTTCCTAAGATGGAGTAATATTATGGACTTTTTCCTACAGTTCACTTGATGTTATATACCGATCCTTGGGCTAGCAGAAAATTAAACTGGTAGAAAATTTGTTGCAGCTCTATATCCCACCACAGGTACAATACATCTTTACTACCTAAGGGCAAATTAAGGAATGTGGTTGCACCAGCCTCCTACCTATAAAATATCACTAGTCAGGAGAAATACGTCCACCAATCTGGGTGCTTTACAGGACTGAGGAGCAGGTGAATTGATTACTGGGTAGATCACAAGTTTAACCATATTTCAAAAGACACTCCAGGTGATCAGAACTAGGAATGGCAGCAAAATAAGCCAGAAGCAGATTCACCACTTCTCTTGCCACGTCTCCTAACCTGAGATCACCTGTGAATTTTAGGTCAGGTAGAAGAACAAGGGAGAGTGGTAAATCTTGGTTTGAAAGTAGTCTGAACAAGGGATGTGGGGTGGGGGGCACTAAGGAAAGTGCTGTGCAGGGAAGATCCTGTTCACCACATAGCCTTCCAGCATTTGCAAGCTGTTACCTTCAAACATGTAGCGTACCACTGTTTAGAAGAATGGTGAACCCTAGCCTAAAACTAGCCTATCACCAGATAACAAGAAAAATTGAACCTAATTTCCCAATTCATCACACAATCCCCACCCCTAAATTTATTATCCATTAAATTAAATTATTTTCACACATGAGCAGTAAGCCTATGTTGAAATATAAAGAATGTATGAGATGGCTCAGTTGTGCCATGAGCAAAGAAAGTTAGCAAAGATAACATGACCTCTCTTTCCATTTCACTTTACTTTATATCAGGGGTGTCGAACTCAAGTCATCATGGCGGCGTCACATGACATATTGGGACTTTTTTCCTCTTTGCTAAACTGGGCCTGGGCATGGCCAGCGCATGATGCATCCGGCCCACAGGCCAGGAGTTTGACAACCCTGCTTTATATCCCCCATCATCACCATCACTAATCAATCGCTAATCTAGGTCAGCTTGGAGCACTGATGCATATGGACGAGAAGTTAATTTGAAAGATTTGGACTCTCCTGCCACCTAAAAAAGAATGTCAAAATGTCCCTGAGTGGTAAGGCACGGGAACCAGAGGTAAGTGTGTATTTGTCACAGCCTGCAGCGATTTATAGGTGCTCAACTAATCCTACCTCCTGCAGATGACTTGGTTTCAACACTGCCCAAATGGTCAGTGAAATTGTACTCTCACCAAAATCATCATGACCTGTTAGTTCCAACTTTACATAAAAAAACCTCCATTTTAACCCCAGATAACTGAGGACAATTTAAGGTATTAGGTGGGGATGAGGTAACAGTATCATCATGAGTACATGGAATGGCAGATACTGGGGCATTTTTATACCATAGATAGATACAATTGCCCAAAATCTCCATTCAATTGCACTTCACTGTGGCTTGTCTAATAAACACATCAATGCACTCTGGTTTGTTACTGACCTCTGCAAAGGTTTTTTTTTTCCTCCTCTAATTCTGCATCTACTATCTAATAGCTTTGGGATTTTATAGTGTCTTTGACTTTTCAATGTAGTTTATAGCCTCATATGTCCTGTAGGTCATCCATCCAAGAACAAACCAGTCTGCTATCCCATTTAATTTTTCAGGGTCCTCTCAGGTTAGATGGTGCTGCCACCCATGAAAGCCTTGAGCTGTAAAAAGATGTGGTTGTAGGAGTTACAAGTCTGTTTTTTTCTTAATACTGTTCCTAGATTAACCTTACATATTTTCTTTTCAGCACACAAATAAGACAATAAATATTAAAAAGATTTGTCCAGAAATAAGAAACAACATGTTTTTTAAAGTTAATTATTTTAATGTGAGTTAGAATAACAGATTAATAATACCACCTTGCCTTTGCAGTGTCATTATCTAACTGTTTATGATGTTAGATAAAATTTCTGATCTGTCAATGCAGTAAGAGTGGGCACATTCATGGATCTCCAATATTAAGGGGGGGGGGGAAGGATACTATTTTTAAATATTTTAACAAGAGCTTTTTGTTACAACTATATAAAGAAATTTGGTAGCAGTCTCATTGAGAGCTAGTTTGGCATCAGGCATTTGGCCTGATGCTAAAATTGGGAGATTGTGAATTCTACTCTCAACTTGTGCACAAAACATCTGGTTGATCTTGGGCCAGTCATTTTCTTTCAACCCTAGGAAGAAGGCAATGGCAAGGTGCACACACACACACACACACACACACACAAACACACATAACTCCTCTAAACTTTCTATACTCTGAAATACTACAGTAGCGCAACTATCGCTCCATTACACATGCAGTGACATTTAGGCAGTGACATTTTCAAGCAAATGTATTATTTTTATTTGATTTATAATAATGGTAGAAAGTACCATTCATTTTGCACAAACTAGACACAAGGCATAGCAGGGATTGTAGCAGACATTATCCACCAAGCTTTGAGAAGGAAATGATAAAACAAATATATTACTGTATAGAAATATTATTTCTATCGATGTGAATTGCCGCAAATAGTTAAGTAACTTTAGAGTGTACTTAATGTTCTTATTGTGGTGGAGGAACAGTATATAAGATATATTTAGCAACCACAATTGAGACTAACAATTCCATGGCTAAGCACCATGATTGTTATGTGGAAAATCACATGACCACAATGGACTTATGACCTCACTTCCCCATCAGCAAAACATTACATGTCTGTGACTTACAATTGTATTTCCCCCTTCTCAATTAACTCTGAACGTTGCAAGCCAGGGGTAAACTGCCCAAATAGTGATTGTGTGACAGCAAGGTGCTGCGATGTAGATAAATGTAAGAATTGATGAAAGGGCTATTTTTTTTACATGTCGTAACGTCCAATAGTCACTAAACAAGACAGTTGGTAAACAAGGATTACCTGTAACAAGCATCAATTTATTTCAAAATGTGATAATACTGAAGTAGGCTTGCTTCCTTTCTCCCCCTCCCCCCAAGCACTGAGCCTTCTGGATAGGAATGAGTTGAATGTGTGATTCCCTGTTCTAATTTCTGTTTCAGATGAAAGGTTATTATTGTCTTTTTCTGTGCTAGCAAGATGGTCAGCCTTATAGTAAAAAATCTGGAACGTAACACGTATAGATGCAATTCTTATTACCATGAGGAAAAGAATTCATATTATTTAAAATACAGAGTAATATTATGAACAGTATAAGCTATCCTTGCAGTTTCTAGAGCCAATTCTTGCATTTAGGATAATTCTATTCATCTGAAAAAAAATGAGGGAAACAGCAGACAAAACATGAGATAAAGCAGAGGATGTTTAGATGCTATTTCCACACTCAGTCTGAAGCTAAGTTTGTAGGTCTCTTGAATTCCTGCATAAAACCTTGGGACAAGTAGAGAGGCTGAATATCTAAACAATAAAATTCCTCACAATGCAATCCAGCAACGGGCCATGGAAAGGGAATAAATACAGTCGTGCAACCTAAGGGGTAGCTTAAAACTGTAGCTTTCATTGTAGCTAACTTTTTCATTAATCTATTTCTCTACCTCCTAGAACAGAATAGGGCTTATAAATAGATGCAAGACACAAAAACAAATGGTGCAGGCGCACTTTGGTGGTGCTCCCTCCCTCTTTCCCATGTGGAATCAAGTCTGGACAAGGCCACAGATGACAGACAGTTTTTTCTCTTGGCTGGTGTGTGTGGTTGTCAGAGGGATAATTAGAACAAGCTTATTTGTGTGCTCTTCTCACCGTAGGGACAGGGAGGGCAGGTGGTGACTGGAGCATAGTTAACTCTTAATTGGACACACCAGTCTTTCACTTCTGCCCACTTTCATCACCACCAGGGAATTGACTTACCTCATCTAGTGTTCTCAGAGCTTCCTTCATCAGCAACATTGGTTCTGCTGCACCCTGGCACCAACATCCCTTGTTCTTTATATCCTTAGCCATTCTTTTTATCTTAAGAGCCCATATCTCTCTCTCTCTCTCTCTCTCTCTCTCTCTCTCTCTCTCTCTCTCT
>BLBF01000054.1:15784538-15807917 GCA_015471245.1 Laticauda colubrina | reverse complement strand
CTCTCTCTCTCTCTCTCTCTCTCTCTCTCTCTCTCTCTCTCTCTCTCAGAGAGAGAGAGGGAGGGAAGAGGGCAAGGTGCTTCTCAGTACCGTTCTCACTTCCCATGTCATGAGAAATGTCATACTTTATTTACATCCTCAGTTGCAATCGAACACATATCAATCATGACATCTTGTCTGCATTGCTAGGGTGTTCTGCTTTGTAGTATTTCTAGGCTATCTTGTATGGCTTAGAATATATATGGTAGTATACTTTGATTTTTTTCCCCTTTTGTTGCTATGGCTTCTAGTTTATTTATAAACAAGCTATTACTATATTTATGCCACTGTTCCTAAGTCTAGGATAAAATTTCTGTACTGTTGCTAAAAATGTGAAGGCTAAATGAACACTTTCTCTAGAAGCCACTTTCTAACTGAGATTTTGTTTGTTGTTTATCAGAAGCAAGTAATATCTGCTTTTATGTAGAAGCTAAGAGCTTTCAGCTGTAGCTTCCATTTCAGTTTCTTGGATAATCCAGTATCGTATGCTTGCAGCTTTATCACCTTGGGCTGTGATCCTGTCATCTCTCATAAACTGTATAGGGAAGTCTGGTCAAGTTCGGAAGTCAAGAGGCCCCCAGGGAAAACTTGAGTAGTTAAAAAATAATAATATTGGTGCTTCAGGTGATTGAATTCATTTCATGGCATTCACCAGGACTATTTGCCAAGAGATGTTAAGTTTATATTCTTAAGAAGAAAATTGGGCATAATGAGATACAGTAACCTTCTTACATCACTGACATTAACTCTGACTTGTTTATCTGTCTATGAAAGTTCCTGAAAGACATAGGTTCAGTTACTTTACAAAAAAAAACTATTTCTGTTGCTATTTTCAACTCAGCTCCACATGGAGTTGGCAACATTATGTTGTTGGATTGATTGAGCTCCTTTGAGATGCTGACTGGTTTAATTCTTCATTCAACTACAGCTGGCAAGACGGCTGAGCAGAATAGGGAGGAAGGTGGGGGGAATATCACTAAGTTCTTACTCTGCACAGGAAATAAAGGTCTTGTCTATGCCACAATTTAGCAAGTCATTCATTTGAAATGGGTAGGCAACAGACTACCTTTATGTCTCTTTGTGTCTATTCTCCTTAATTGTTGTTAAATTACAGATGAGTATATAGAGCTCTGCCCTCCTATACAGAAAGAATTCTTCTCAACCCAGAATATAATATTGGAGGATAGGATAGGGCTGGGGGTTGAGGAATTGCACTTCAGTGAGTGGTTGGAAACAATCCCTGGTGGGGGGGAGGAAAACTCAAGGTCCTTGACTTTGACAAATATTCTATTTTACTTTTATATAAAGTCACTGGTTTATTATATTACTAATAGCATAAAAGATGAGCGTATAGGAAAAATCAAATAACCCTGAGATTCCTAATTTCTCTTTAAATATTCCTTGGCACAAATACAGTACTCTTAAACACATCATCATAGTCTTATCAATACTGTCAAATCTATGTAACTTACTAGCTCTTCAAACAAAGGATTATTGCTTTTTTTTAAAAAATGAATAGTAAGTGTTGAAGATAAACATAATTTAGCTAACACCCACTACAATTTGTAACAGCCATGCTTAGGTGCAGGTTACAAGGACATACATTTAATTTTACAATCACTAAGATTGTTAACCAGAACAGTATAAAGATAGCCAGGGAGATGATTGAAGCCTGGGAAAAAGTGGTGATATTCAAATTTTTTTACTACCAGTTCTGTGGCCATAGCTTGGTGAGTATGGTGTGGCTTAGTGAGCGTGGCTTGGTGGGTATGGCAGGGGAAGGGTACTGTAAAATGCCCATTTTCACCCCACTCCAGGAGAAGGATATACTGCAAAATCTCAATTTCCACCCCACTCCAGGGGAAGGATACTGTAAAATTCCCATTCACTCCCCATCCCACTAACCTGCTTTCCTGTTCCATTCTCCTGTGCAGGGCAACAAAAGAAGACCCAGCTGATCAGCTGGGATTCAGGAGGCAGCGAATAGATGGGGGAGGAACAACTAGAGGTGGTATTTACCAGTTCTCTGAACTACTGAAAATTTCCACTACCAGTTCTCCAGAGCCTGTCAGAACTGGCTGAATACCACCTTTGCTGGGAAACTCTCCTTACTTAACAGGAGTGCTGATTTACCACTAGCTTATCAGGTACTTAGGAACTGAGGACTTGGCAACACAAGGAAATAACAGCCAACAATTTAATAGCCAACCATCAACACCACAATCAACAAATAAAAAGCCATACATAAGCAGGCACACATAAATACTGTGCATAGAATAGCCCAAAGCACACATTCTGGTAGTGAGAAGTTCTCTGAGGATGGGCTCTAGGCATAAGTCCAAAAGCTCAAAAGACTAAACCTCTGATCCCTGTGACCAACACAGATTGGATCCTGCAAGTTACTGGACTGATGGCTGCTACTTTGCACTGGAGTCATAGCATGAAGTGACGCTATGAAGCAGGTATTTTATTTGCTCTAATGTTGACACAAAGGAGGAACCAGTATTTTCTTTTTATTGTTGTAATAAAATGGAATACATTTTTAAAACTCTGTTTCCTGCTCCATGGTCCTCACAGAGCTTTTATTTTAAACACGCTGAATTTTAATGACACTTCCTTCTTTTATTATAAAAGTTTAGAATAAAATATATGTCATAGAAAATATAGCATCTGGAAATCGAATGTCAATATTAACTGCCTTTTATCTGGACAGGCCTGTTCTTTGTCAGCATGCTGCTTCTTTTTATCATTTTGAGATTTCTTTATGGCCAGTTGTAATTTTAAAAAATCATTTAAAAATGAAGAAAAAACCCAAATGTTTCTTAGAATGTATGTCAGTTGACTGTCTTCTTAAGGCAATTCAACAGATTTCCTTTCATGTCTTCATCTGTCAGTTGTTGATAGTTGTGGATGGGCGTAATCTACAAATTCAGTTGTTTCCTGTGTTTGGTGAAGTAGTAACTGTGTAATAGCATACAAATGAATTCAGTTTCCTTGAACTGGAGGTCAAATCTCCATTTTGCTTTTTAAGTTGGAAAGTACAAAGGAAAGTAAAATGGGATGTGAAGTTACATGATAAGCAGCTTCAAAAGATAAAGAAAGCAAGGGTAGAAAGTGATTCCTAGCTCCACTGTACAAATATTTTCATATCCAGTTAAGTTTCTTTAATGTCAAGTAATTTATAGAAAAGTTTATTTAATAACTGACTTACCTACCTATATTGATTGTCAACAAATGAGGGAAGAAGTCTAAAGTGGAACAATTAAACCAGGAAAAATGTGAATTTTCCCCAGCATACTTCAGTCCATTACTGTATCCCATAATCATATAATCAAATGTATGGATTTCATATTCTTAACGCTAAATTTAAAACAATTTTGATTTTATCTAAGTTGAGTGATCTTGTTACAGTTGACAGTTTTAGACAACTCTTGCCTAGTTTCCCTTTAACTTT
Source organism: Laticauda colubrina (assembly GCA_015471245.1). Lineage (NCBI taxonomy): Eukaryota > Metazoa > Chordata > Lepidosauria > Squamata > Elapidae > Laticauda > Laticauda colubrina. The sequence continues at coordinate 15,804,424 of BLBF01000054.1, read as the reverse complement.
GACTAAACTGCCTGTAGTGAAATAACACAATATTTTCAATATCAGTTATTGTCATTATTTTAAAAGATCCAAATAAACAAATAAACCATTTATTTCCTATATCAGAAATATTTATGATTCTAGTACTTAGCATCTAAACAATCACACGATCCCAAAGTTTCTTCTTTTAATAAGCTTTAGTCTAACTTCTTCATTTCTAGTCATAGAGAGGTATTCAGGAACAAAAATACCAAGCAATTGGCAAATATTATTACCACTTCATTTTAGTGGCTTCTAATCATATCTGACTAGTAATATCTCAGCTTTAAAATTAACCCTATTAGATAAGGGTTTCTGTATGAGAATACAGAAAAGGTGTGTATGGATGGTTCGTATTAGACACCAAATAGAACAAAACAAAGACCTGTTTGAAATAAATTAAAAGTCAGTGAAGGATTTTGATAAAGTATCTAGCTAATCTTGTCTCTATTTTCTTAACTGATAAATCAAAACAGGGAAAAATATTTTTGTTTATTTCTAGAAGTTTGGAATTTTTAGTCCCTGACAATCATAGATACAGAAGTAGTTGGAGGATATCAAATTATCACACCTGATCTAAACTATGACAGTTATTACCATATTTAGCACATGTAATTTAATATTACCATATTTAGTATATTATATTGCATATATTATGTACATTGTATATATATCATTAGATATGTAATTAGATATTCAAAATAACAATGAAAAAATCACAATCACAGAACTCAGAAGCAAAACTATGAATAAATAATTAATTTACAAGTCTGTAGCTTGAAGCCGAATAATTTTATTTGACAGACTTCACCATGAAAAAGAGCAACTGAATTTCAAAAACAAGATACAAAAATTCTTGAGTTAATTATGTTACTAACAAGCATATGTTTATATGGGTAGTATTGCAATTAGTCCTCTTGTAACAATCAAAATATGACTTTTCACCCACATCAAGTGACAACATTTCGGATGCACAGTGGGAGGAATTCATAGCTGAAGCATATATTGAACCATGACATGAAAACTTTATTAAGTCATGCTTTATTATCATTGCATATTTCTATTCTTGTGTTTTAAAAGTCAGGTCAGGAATAGATCTGATTTGGAATACATGGTAGATAAGCTGGAGCAATTACTGAATACATGACAGGGAGGAGTAAGGTTGGGAGAGAACAATAGAAAGAGAAAGAAAAAGAACAGCATGCATTACACAAGGTAATAATGGACCTTGAATAGTTAAAAAAACCCATAAATAATGAAATCATACTGAAAATCCTTTTACTTCTAGGACAATGTTTCACAATGTGTGCTCTGGTAATGAGAGTAGTGATTCATAAAGGTACAGCAGATGATCCCTAGTGTAGGTACCAAAATAATGTTTTCATTCACCCATTTTTAAAATATTTATGTCTATAATTTCAATCTCATGTCTCTAAGACAGCTTACAATACAAAGCATAAAGCATATAATATAAAACTAAAGTGGCTGCTCCCCTAAAAATTATATCCCAATTAAACTCATATGTGTCAAGCTCTATTAACAAGGTCCTTCAGAAATTGAAAGAAGCTTCAATATTTTCTGGAAGGCATATACTATATGTTTTGTAGGGTAAATGCCTCAACACAAATGGGACGCTTTCTGGATCCCACTAGGTCACCGGGTCCAACCTTTTGGGCACCAGGGACCAGTTCTGTGGAGAGAGGTTTTTCTATGGACTGTAGGGGGTGTGGTTTAGTGTGCTGCCTGCATCCTGCAGATGGGGTTTTACTTGTTTGTGCAGCCCGGTTTCTGGTATGCCATGGCCCAGTGCTGGTCAACAGACTGTGGGTTGGGGACCCTGCACTACGTGGCCTTTTTAATGGTCAAAATCAATAAATTTCACGCAAAAAAATCTGTCATAATTTTTGGGCATTAAAAACTGGTGTTTAATTAATGTGTATTTAATTTGGGCATCCCTCGAAGAACTAAGAATTGACAATGAATATATTTAAGTAATAGACTTCTGTGTTTGAGGATCAATCATCAACAGTAATGAACAAGCAGTATAGACATACACTACTTAATAGAGTAACCATGAAGGCCTTGGAGAAGATATTCATATGCTGTGATGTATCTATACCTATAAAGTTCAAAATAACACCAGGAATGAAATTTCCTGTGAAATTATGAAAGCAAAAGTTGGAATTAAGGAAAAAAGGATAAAGCCTGTGTTGATGCCTTTAAAATTCAGAATTGAAGAAGATTCATGGGAATCCTATGGATCGCCAGGAAAAAAACAAATGGATCATTACATAAGTTGATTTTTATTCTCAAGACACAAATGACCGGGTTGAAATTATATTTCAGATACATTATGCAAAGATCGAGTAGAGAACACTTTAAATGCTGGAAGAGATGGGAGGAAAGGAAAGAAGATAGTGACCAGCAATAAGGTAGATGAATTCAGTTTTAGTGTCAATAGGTGCATCACTGGAAATTAGGGACAAGTTAGGGACAGATCTTCATAGAAAAAAATTATCCATGAAGTTACTAAAGGCCCTGTCCCACTGCACTTACGGAGAGGATGCAAAGAGGATGTAAAACGTTAAAAAAAGCTTGCCATCCATTGGAAAACGCGATGCATCCGTTGTGTACTCATTGCATATATGTTTCATACACTCTATCCGTTGAGCATCCGTCCACTGCGATTTCATCCGCGCAAGAAGTTTTGAGCTGCACAAAACATTGTGAATGGATGAACTTTCCGCCGTGTACGATGTAAATCCGCGACATACGAGCAACAAACATTCTATGTCCATTTATCATCCGTTAAACGTCCGCTGTATCCTCTCTGCATCCTCTGGGCATCCTTGCAACTCACATCCGCTGCAGCTGAAAACAGAAAGAGGGAGGAAAGAAAGGGTACATGGAACGTCTATACATCGTTAGTAGCATGGAAATAGAAATGATGCGTTTGCATCCGATATACATCCGCGCGGCATCCCCTTTCTTTCCTTTAGGTGTACGTGATGCATCTGCTTCATCCGCTATGTGTCCGCTTCAAAATTCTCCCCGGAACCCCTTCGGAGGTGTCATCTGCTTCCATCTGCTTTCATCCACTAGGCTTCCTATGAACATCCATTTAACATCCCCGATACATACTACCCACGTCCGTTCTTTTCTGTTCTTTTCTGTTCTGATTATGCAAATTTTCACCACTTTTTGGAGCGGATGACAACGGATGGAGCCACCCCTGAAATTTTGCTCGTCCGCTGTGTCCTTTATGCATACGTTTTGTGTCCATCGGCCAGTGGGACCGGGCCTTCTAAGAGACAACACTGATTTCATGGCAAATAATCATTCAATCACTAAAGCCCCTGTCACACTGCACCAACGGATGCAAAGAGGATGTAAAATGGACAAAAAAGCTTGCCATCCATTGGTTAACGCGATGTACTCACTGCCTCCATTTTGCATCCTCTCTATCCGTCCAGCATCCGTTTATGGACGTTTCATCTGCTCAGAAAGTTTTGAGCTGCTCAAAACTTTTGTGCGGAAAATGTATCCAATTTGTCTGTTCTGCATCCGCTACGCATCCGCTACGCATCCGTTCTGCATCCGTTATGCATCCGCTATATCTGCTAGGCATCTGCTGCACATCTGCGCAACTCGCATCCGCTCAGACCCAGGGAGGAAGCGGAACGGACACAGAACGGATGCAGAACGGATGCCTAGCGGATGCAGCACGGAAACAAAGCATGTAAAACGGAAAAAACGTCCACAGAGGGGACCTATCTCGGATATTAAGGATGTCTAGAGGATGCGTAGAGGATGCCTAGAGGATGAAAAGGGACACCTATACTGCCTATAAAAAGGGGGAGTAACACATCTGGATCTCACTTTCAGACCAGCAGCCCTGCTGCAGACCTCTGCAGCCTTCATCTGACTCTTGCTCTTCCACAGCAACCAGTCATGTCCACCGTGGATCGTAACACAGTCCTTTTGGCGGCCACCATCCTTCTGCAACAGTGCGAAGCCATCTACAGGCTCTGTGAACTCTACTACGGGAAGAAAAAGGGGCGGCCAAGAAGCATCTGGGTATGAAGATGGTTCGCCAGAAGAGCAGAAGATGGACTGTACAACAAGCTGATGGTGGAGCTGAGGAACGAAGACCCTCGTGCATTCCAGAAGTTCATGAGGATGCCGCCAGCCATATTTGACGAAGTTGTAGAGTGGTTGAGACCCAGGTTGACCAAGGCAAACACCAACTTCCAGCCCAGCCTGGACCCTGGGCTGAAGGTGGCACTGATTCTGCGCCACGTGGCCTCAGGGACCACCTACAGGAGCATGCAGTACGGCTGGAGGGTGCCACCCAACACCAACAACATTGTGGTCAGAGAAGTGGTGCAGGCCATCATCGAAGAATACAAGGAGGAGCTCCTCCAGTGCCCCTCCACTGAAGAAGGATGGAAGAAAGTTGCAGAGCAGTGGTATCAGAAGTGGAACTTCCCCCACACCGTTGGAGCCATAGATGGCAAGCACGTGGCCTGCAAAGCTCCAGCCAAGTCGGGGTCCACTTATTTCAATTACAAGGGCTTCTTCAGCATCATCCTCTTTGCCATGGTCGATGCTGACTACAAGTTCATGTACATCGACGCTTCAGGCAACGGCTCATCTTCAGATGCCCAGGTATACAATGCCAGTCACCTCAAGGAGGAGCTGGAAGGCAACCTCATTGTGGGCTTCCCAGATCCAGAACCCCTGCCCAACAACACACAAGATGTGCCCTACTTCATCGTGGGGGATGACGCCTTCTCCCTCAGAACCTTCCTCATGAAGCCCTACACCTCCAAATACCTCACCCATGAAGAGAGGATCTTCAACTACAGTCTGTCCAGGGCAAGGCGGGTGGTGGAGAACGCCTTTGGCATCCTGACCAACAGGTTCCAGGTACTTCTCACCACCATGCAGCATCGCCCAGAGACCATGAGGAGGATCATGGAAGCTTGCTGCATCCTGCACAATCTCATGCACACCCACTACCCAGTGTTGCAGAACAGGCTCGTGGACCTCCAACAAGGCAATGGGGACATGGAGCCTGGTGAATGGAGGCAAGGGCGAAACCTAATCGACACTCAGGATGTGCAAGGCCCCAACAGAGCCTCACGGGAAGGGAAGAAGCAGCGCAACCTCCTGAAACACTGGTGCAACTCCCTAGCTGGAGCAGTGGAGTGGCAAGACAGGATGATAGATGCTTAATGGATGCTTCCTTCAGCCTGTCTCATCACACTGATGAGATTGGGCCATGTATGTTGGGTGGGCCGACAATGAACAGGGCATTTAATAAAGAGTTGTGTTTATGTTCAAATGTGTGGATCAATGCTTTCATTGTTATTGATAATAAAGGGCCAAAGGTGTGGCACCTGGGAGGGTGGACCATACAGTCCCACTATGCTTGCACTGGAGGTTTATCTATCCCACAGCTATTTCCCATTCCAAAGGTATCCCTGCCCATCCCACAGGTATCCCTGCACATCCCAAGCTATCTTAACCCATCCCACAAGCATGCAAAGGCTTAAACCATTTCTAAAAGTTTCCACCAAGACTTTATTTAAAAAAAGAAACGAAGCAAGTGTATGAATCAAAAATAGACTTTACGAACAAGAAGCTATAAAACAAAAATGAGTCTCTGGCACTCCTCTTGGTCTCTCAGTCTCAGGAGTGAAGGGTCCAGGTGCTGTGGAGGTGGCTGATGCTGGAGTGCTTGTCATCAGCTCCTCCAAAAGCAGAAGCAGCAGAAGCCCCAGCCCCAGAAGAGCGAGCCCGTGCTGCAGAAGCCCCAGCAGAACCAGAGTGAGGGCCAGGGGGCTCTTGCAAGGGCTGGCAGCAGATGGCTGAGGCTTGCTGTGCTTCAGCATGGTTGTGGGGTTGCTGGCTGGCAGGAACCAAGGCTGGCAGGAAGGCTGGCAGGGAGGCAGGCACCAAGGCTGGCACCAAGGCTGGCAGGAAGGCTGGCAGGGAGGCAGGCACCAAGTCTGGCAGGAAGGCTGGCAGGCAGGCAGGCACCAAGGCTGGCAGGAAGGCTGGCACCAAGGCAGGCACCAAGTCTGGCAGGCAGGCATGAACCAAGGCTGTCAGGCAGGCAGGCACCAAGGCTGTCAGGCAGACTGGCTGGCAGCAAGGCTGGCAGCAAGGCTGTCAGGCAGGCAGGCAGCAAGGCTGGCAGGGAGGCTGGCAGGGAGGCTGGCAGCAAGGCTTGCAGGCAGACATGCAGGTAGGACAGGCAAGGCAGTCGATGTGTCTGGAAACAGGTCTTTCCTCTGAATGGCGACCTGCTTCCGAGCTGCTTCCGTTATATCTGCGGGGCTGACGCAATGCATCCTCCCCGCATGCGCAATTAACGCTCGTCATCCGCTAGGCTTCCGCTGTGCATCCGCTGTGCATCCGCTTCATCCGCTGTGCATCTGCTCTGCATCCGCTGTATCCGTTCCGCATCCGCTTTGCTGAGGTCCCCCGGAAGTCTAGCGGATGTGCCATCCGCTCCCATCCACTTCCATCCGCTGGGCTTCCGTTCCGCATCCGCTTTCCATCCGCCCTGCGTCCTCCCCGCGTCTGTGTTATCCGCTCCGGTAATGCAAATTTTTGCCCCTTCTGAGAGCAGATAACAACGGATGGAACATTTTTCTCGTCCGTTGTGTCCATTTTCCATCCGTTGGGCAGTGTGACAGGGCCTTAAGACCCTACTGTGCAAGTAAGTACATTAATCCTTAAGTAAACCTCAACTTCTGGTGACCACCTTTACGACGTTTCTTTGATGATATTATGGAAGGGAATTGCTGTTGTCTTTTTCCACAAGATTTTTTCAATGCCCCAAACTCCAGTCTTGTCAAAAGTCCTGAAATTTCTGGTGGGTTTCCAATCTCTAAAATCAGTCAAATTTGTGCAGATGCTATGGTCAGAAGCTAACATAACAGGATAGTGGTCCCTCCAGGATTTTCTATCTTTAAACTTTAAGATACCTGACTCTGCTTCTCCTGATCTAATAATAATATTTAGGTCTACTGAAATCACTACATTTCATACTAACCTAATGGTGTAAACAAAATAATGTTGGCCAATTCTCCTCCTTTTGGTCTACTTTATTGAGAATTTAGCCCTGTAAGTGGACAACCAGTGATCACCGCATGCCGTATCTTTGGCAGAAATTCTCCTCTCCTAACCCTAGATTAGGATATAATAAATGCTCTTTTCCAGCTTTTCCTTCAGTGTAAAGGCTAATCACAATGGTTAATGAAAGCTTGTTAGGAATTCTTTAACATTTCTTTCGGGCCCTTTGCATTCTGTGTTACATTCATCAGCATTTGCAGTAATATGCACAGTAAGGGAAAGGGAATAAAGGCATGAAAAAAGGGGAGCCCAGAGACTAGGCTGGTAATCAGATTTCTTCCACCCAACTCTGCATTGCTCTACATATTAGAAACATGTGAATTTTTACCAGCTTTTGCAAAGAGATCTTTGCTGTAATCCCAGGCAGAGAAAGCTGTCTTTTGGGATCTACATGCCATTAGACACCTTGTTGCTTAGTGTTGACTTTACAAAGACACCCAAAATAAACACACTAATTAGAGCACAGGTTTTTTTGTTCCTGCAGATCACTGGTGAGTTTAGAGCCAGGTGGGGATTGTCTGTATACATATAATGTGATAATAAGTATTTGTAACTGAATGGTATAGCGGTATGTATTGATGCATGTATCTTATAGCATATTAGTTATCTTTTTAGGTACCATTCTATTATTTAAAAATGGTATATACAGAGAGCAAAGGTTTTGGTCAGATATACATAACTCTTCTACAAAATTATTCTGGTAATTTTTGGTAGTTTAATTTACAAATTTATTCTTAAAAACTGAATTTTGAGGGGCATTGGTCACTATGTACTGGCTGACAGTGACACATATTCTAAATTGAGAAAAGAAACATATTAAGCTATAGATGGTATATCTTAATTCAAAATGTACCCTTTCATAAACTGCTATTGTTAGGATAGCAGCATGTTTATCACACCATTTTATTTGTCCATGACATGTACAGTATTGTCTAAATTGTACAAAATATTTTTACAATAATTCATATCTTCAGGAGTTACAGGAGTAACTCAGGAGTGATACACAAAAGGTCTTGACTTCCTGGTTTATTGCGATCTTTTTATTTCACCTTTTTTCTGGGAGTTCAAGATCTCACAGAAATTTTTCACAGCAGCAAAGTGCTGAGGTAGGTTAGTTGAGAAGTAGTGAGCTCCATAAAATATCCCTGCTCTAATATCTAAAGTATATATGTACCAAATGTAATGAAGGCAATATATTAAAGGCATATTGTTGTCTGTAAGAAAAGTAATAATATTGAAGACAATTCATTCTTCCAGAAAGATGCTCTTTCTATAGAAACATTGCTATCATGTGTATGTCAATGAAGAATCCTCAAGTATCTTATCTTGAGGCCCTGAAGATATTTTAAAAAATGACCAATGAATGGACATTACTTCTCTAAGAGGGTCATGGCATCTTCTTCCAAAAGTATAAATCAGAGGTCTCCAAATTTGGCAACTTTAAGACTTCTTAAAGTTCTCAGAATTCTCCAGCCAGCTATGTTGGCTGGAGAATTCTGGGAGTTGAAGTCCACAACAAGTCTTAAAGTTGCCAAGTTTGGGAACCCCTGGTATAAATGGTCAACTTCCAAGTGTGATAACATTGTTTCAAAATGTGTTAGGTACATTTAAGAACAAATATCTTCAACTTCAGTTGAGAAACTAACAGGACATACTCATGTAATCAATTCTCACATTGTGGGCTTAGATCCATTTCAAACATCTATCACTAAAGCTTAGATACTTTCCAATTCACTAGAAAGCTGAAGAAACAACTGAAAAGAGAGAATCTTGTTCTATACTTCTGGGGATAATGTGTACGCATCCACAATGGTTGTCACAATTTTCAGCCTTTTCTTGGGAATAAGGGAGGTCTGGACATACGAGAGAACCAAGTAGTCTAAGACATCTACCATGAGCAGCTCCAGGCAAACAGGAGACAACTACTAGCAGGAGGAGACTAATTAAGTAAGCGAGCTTAAGATAAAAACTGAGTCGAAGGGTTCACATTAAATGGTAAAAACAGAAAGAGATAATTTTCTCTACTGCTTCACAGCACAACTCTCCCTGCTCCTTGTGAGTACATTGCTGATCTGAGCAGCATTAAACCAATGCTACGAAAGATTTTGACTCTCAATTGACTCTAGAATTGGGGCTCTTCTGCAATATAGTAATATTAAACTAGTAAACCAAATGAAAACTTTCCCATCCCAGTCCATGGTCATCAAGATGAATGGATTTTTTTTTTTACTGGCTGGTAATATTTTGTGAGAGGAGAGAGAGAAACAATGGCATGGAAATTTATTTCCTTGATATGCCCTGTAAAATATAAATAAGGACAGCTTCATGTCTGTGGTAGAATAGAGATCACCAGCAGAGACTGCAAATTTTATGCCAATATTGTGTTTTTTAATTTTTTCTTTTGCAACTGAAGAATCCAAGGTATAAGCGATTACCAAAGATTCACTTCTTAATTCAAATTAATATATGAGCATCAGCTGATCATTGCCAGGTGTCCTTCTAACCACCAGTCTCTCTTTGATAAGCAGATAGGGAAGAAAAACATAACCGTGGGTCATTTGGATGGATCTGTTTGGGAGGAGAAGCTTTTGTTTTGGCTTTTGATAAGCTGACAAATGAGTCAATCACTGTCTGATGCTTTAGCATTGCTACTAGCACTGTATCTTCAGAAAACCTCTGTGCATTAAAGAATACTGATGGCAGAAAAAGTACAGAATAACTAGCCTGGTGACCTTTGAAGAAATAAGTCAGAATTCTAACTTAGTGCTGAGGGAAGCAATTATTTTTCAGCCTTGATTTCCCACCTGTAAAATGGAAATACAGCATCCAACTCACAGGGTTGCTTTAATGCTAAATTAGATAAATATGTCAAGCACTTGGCATATTAATGATAAATAAGTATAAGCTCTTCGAAGTTCGGGTCCTGTCTATGTCTGTCCGAAGAAAATTATTCCCATTGCACAATAAGTGTCATGATTTATCTCTGAGAACTGAACTTTCGACTTTTTCGTTCCAATACTGAAATCTGCCAAGACAGTGATTCCTAAAAGATGTGAAAATACACACATAGCATTTCCTCCTTCACTAGGCTAATTAAAGAGCAAATCTATTTCAGACCTGTATTCTAATGAATCTTGAATCTGAGCCTTTCCTCACTTATATCTACCTGCAGCACAAACATGCCTAACATGTCCTCATGTTGTTACCTTCATCTGATTTCAAACTAGAAATAGATTTAAGCCCAAACCAGAGATAGATTGAAGATGCCCTTACTTAATTTTAAAGCATAGTTTCCTCCTTATCTCAAATATATTTTGTCTTGGACAAAATCTGATATGCTTCTCCAGCCTTGTGCTAATGATACAGTTCAGGTGATTCCCAGGACTCAATTTCAGTAAATCCAGACCAATTTGCCCACTTTAAGATGGAGGGAGTATACTGCCTCCTCTTCATTCCCAGTCTGGGCATTATCCTCGAGAATCAAGAGTGTCAAACTGAAGGGGGCTGGATTTGGCCCAAGGGGCTGCCTTGGAAACAGCAAAGGATTGGCCCGTGGTGCCTCTGCCAGTGAAAACAGAGCTTGGGAGGGCCCCTCACTGGCCTCCTGATCTGTTTTCAGCTGGGATGGCCTCCAGCAATCCTCTGCCATTGAAAATTGAGCTCAGGAGTCGTCCCCCCCCCCCGCCACATAAGTGACATTGAACTGGCCATGCCCATCCCACCCCCGAGGTCAAATACAACCCTGAAGTGGCCCTCAATGAAATCGAGTTTGACACCCCTGCTCTAGATCTATTTTGCTTTAGGCAGTAAAAGAACCTGGTTCTTTCAAACGGATTCACCCCCATACTACACTGCAGGTATTCCTCGATTTACAAACACAGTTGAGCCCAAAATTTCTGTTGCTTAGCAAGGCAGTTAAGTGAATTTTGTGACACTTTCCTTGCCACAGTTTTTAAAGTGAATCACCACATTTGTTAAGCCAGTAACATGGTTTTAAGGGAATCTGGCTTCCCCATTGATTTTGCTTGTCAAAAGGTCACACAGATAATCCTATGGGACACTGCAACCGTCATAAATACATGCCAATTGCCAAGCATCAAAATTCTGATCATGTGACCACAGGGATGCTGCAATGGCTGTAAATGTAAAAAATGGCCATAAGTCACTTTTTTCAGTGCTGTTGTAACTTTGGTCACTAAACAAAAAGTTGTAAATCAAGGACTACCTGTACTCTCTAAGACCATCTCTGAATCAGACACCTGAATCAGCCTGAACAGAACTCTCCCTACATTGTCACACCAGTGGTCAGATTCAAATTTTTTTACTACCAATTCTGTGGGCATGGCGTGGCTTGGTGGGTGTGGCAGGGGAAGGATACTATAAAATCCCCATTCTCTCTCCACCCCACTAACCTGCTTTCCAGCTCTGTTCTCCTGTGCAGGGCAACAAAAGAAGACCCACCCTGAGTTCCTCCTGGAACTCAGGAGGCAGAGAATAGATGGGGGCGGGTCAGTCAGAGGTGGGATTTGCCGGTTCTCCAAACCAGGGGTCGTCAACCTTTGGGACCTCAGGGACCATCAAACTCATAATTTTAAATCCCATGGACCACTACTATGAATTTTGACTGACGGTGGCTTGCTGACATTTTCCGAGGTCTCTGCAGAAAGCAGCAGAGACCCTGAGAAAATTCCCCAAAAAGTCTGCAGGAAAATTCCCCACCCCGTTTTTCTATCGATCCATCATTCTTTCTTTGGGATCTCAGGATACTATCTCCAGCTCTGTTCTCGGGGTGGAGGGGGTGGAGAGAGAGAGAGAGAGAGAGAGAGAGGGAGAGAGAGAGGAAGAGAGACTGACTTTTGGCTTCATGCAAGGAAAGCGGCAGAAGCAGCAGAAATCTTTCTTTCTCTCCCCCAAACTCTGCCAGAAATGAGAGAGAGAGAGAGAGAGGGACTGACTTTTGGCTTCATGCAAGGAAAGTGGCAGAAGCCTTTCTTTCTCTCCCCCAAACTCTGCCAGAAATGAGTCTTTGTGGGGGTGACATTTTTCTGCAGACCACCAGTGGTCCCCGGCCCACTCATTGGCGACCACTGCTCCAAACTACTCAAAATTTCCGCTCCTGGTTCTCCAGAACTGGTCAGAACCTGCTGAATACCACCTCTGATTCAGACTCTTTTTGAATACAGTTTATTATTCCATTATTAGAGCACTATAGTCATGTTCAAAAGAAGCCCAAATGTCATCTGGCTGCTAGTACAGCCATATGTCAAAGCTCAATCCTTCCCCCAACCCTGATCCTAGCACACATTAAGGAGAGGGACTGGTGAACATTTTCCCACTGGCTAGTAATGTTTGGTAGAAGTGGAGAGAAACAAAGCTGGTGGAATCCATGAATCCATGCCATTAATATGTAAATAAAGACAGCACTAATTGCTGGCACTGTGCCTGTGGCAGAAGAGACATGGCAACAAGGGCAAATGTTTCATTGGTATCATTTTTCTGCCAACCCAGGGACTGAGAAATAGCATTTTAACTCAGCTGCAATGAAAAGTCCCTGTGACTCTTTCTCTCTTGACTGCCTCCTTGCTGAGTCCTTTATGTTGCAAAGGACAAAGAGCTTAGAGAACAACAGCAACATTGCCCCACGTGCTCCAAGCTGTGCTTCTGTGTTGCTTAAGGACAAAAAATAAGTAAAGCTTATTAGAACAATTTGAATCCCTCTCAGGGCAGATCTCGAATTTCTTGATTTTCGGACCACGTCATCTTATGTTCTGTGCACATCCATACAACACAATCGTGTCACAGAAAATGGAACTTTCATTGCTTGTGTGACTTTTAGTTTGCCCTTACTAATACCACCAAAGGATTTTCAGAGAGGAGCTCAGTTCCAGGGGTTTCTCAGGAAACCCTAATGAATGTGCTTATACAGTGGATGATATCCCTACCAGCAGGGGAAGAAGGGGAACATATAGTTTATGATGAGTCAGAAACACATGACTGACCAGTGACACTCTTCTTATGTCCTTCAACAATCCATTTTGTACTATAACTGAGCTACATAACAGCCTCTTGTATTTGTATGCAGGAAAGAAACAAATGGAAATGATTTCCACACTCATCCTTTAACTTTGGCTGCCACTTATGGTATCAAGAAGCCAGTCTCACTGGAAATATTCTGTCAACTTCAAATCACAGGTGGTTTCTCTGATTTTCCTTAACAGAATGTGAGCTGAATGCATAATGACTGATGACTGATGACTCTGGATAAACTCACAGATTGTAGTTTATTCAGCAAACTATGGTTAAAATAAATGGCATAATATGATATACAGGAAGCCCTCAACTTACAACCACAACTGAGCCCAGCATTTCTGTTACAAAGTGAAACATTTGTTAAGTGAGATTTGCCCCACTTTATGGATTTTCTTGCCACATTTAAGTGAAGTTAATAACATGGTTGTTCAGTGAAAACTGGTTCCTCATTGAGTTTGCTCATCAGAAGGTCACAAAAGAGGATCACATGACCCCTGGACACTGCAACTGTCATAAATATGAGTCAATTGCCAAGTATCTGAATTTTGATCATGTGACACTGGGATGCTGCACTGGGCATAAGTGTTAAAAATGGTCACGTCACTTTTTTCAGTGAAGTTGTAACTATGAACGGTCACTAAATGAACTGCTATAAGTCAAGAACTACCTGTATATAAAATATAAAATAATAGAGTTGGAAGGGACCTTTGAGGCTTTCTAGTCCAACCCCTGGCCAAGCGGGAGACCTTATACTATTCTGGCAAATGGCTCTCCAATCTCATCTTAAAAACCTAGAGTAGTATGAACCTAGGCACCGTCATTAATCAACATTTGTAGTTTAATATTACTGTGTTTGCAAACCATTACAACTTGTTCAATATAACTTAGGATGATGCTTGGGCAATGTCAGCAAGAAAAGATTTTTGGAACTGCTTAGGAATTCAGAAGACCAATAATTTTGCTTGTAGGTTGAAGGTTTATGGTTCCATATTCAATTACATCCCCAGGATCCCATCTACAATTTCTCTTTCAGCTGTAACAGTTAGTTTTCTATAAGGCTCTTACAGCAATTAATGGATGGCCCATAAAATATATGATAGTCCTTGTTTAGTGACCAAAATTGGGACCAGCAACCTAGCTGTTAAATGAAGCAGTCAAGAGGTAAAACCACAACTGTGCTTATGATCTTATTTCAGTTTTCTTTTGCCTGTCGGAAATGTGAGGATTGGTCACAAAGTTACTTTTTCAACATAATTCTAATTGCAAAGAGTAGCTAAATGAGGCAATCACTAAATGAGAGATTCATTACCCTGTTAAGATTTAACATTCATTATAACTTAAAAAGGCATATAACCATAATACAGAGCCTTTGAGGATTAAACTTTCAGTCTGGACCTGTAATTCTTAAACCATAATGATGTTATGCCTCTCATTTTGATCTTAGTAAAGTCTCTGCTTCTCTAAAAAAAATATTGAAAGGGGCCTTATTAACATTGTTGCAGAGCACCAAAATCTATTGAAGCAAAAAAATCTGCATTTCTAATTCACACAAACATCACTGGAAACAGCTTTTATCTCAGTAAATATATTTGTAATTGTATTGTTGGGGACCAGTAGTTTTTACTACTAAGGTTAGAAATGTATCTTCTTGTATTAAAAAAACAAAGAATGTTCTTCAGTGTTGCAACATGCTGCTGTTTGGAGTAAAAAAAAATACGGTACCCTAATTTCATTCTATATTTATACTCACATGGAATTAAGTACATCATAAACATGGTTTGGCAATATCTTCTTTCTTCTGTTGCTTGGTCTCCATAATGTGGAGACCAAGGACCAGAATATCTTGTTCCCAGCCCATGAATAAAGACAGCTTTGGCAGATTTTACATACCTCAAAGCTGCCCCAAAGTGTTAGAATAAGGGCAAAATTTCTACTTGAGTTCAGGCCCTTAGCTTTACATGTGTTGAAATAGCATTTCTCTCCTTAGTTTAACATTGTTCAAGGGCAACCTTGAGCTTTGTTAAAAATCTGACAAGCTTTCTCACTCATTAAAGTGGAGAGAAATTAGGTAACTGGCACTGTCTAAGAATAGAAGCAACAAGGACAGGATAGGGATTGGCAATGGAAACAGTTTGTTTCATGCAAAAATAGTTTTCTGTCAACTTGAAGTGGGTGGAGTACAGTGTAATTTGATAGTGGGGAAAGGCCCATAGAAGCCAAGTAACTGAATTATACTTCAGCACTTGTGATTTTCTGGATAAGTAAACAAGGGTATGTTTTTTTAATCAGCTCTTTTTTATTTACTATAAACAGGTTTTTTTGACATGAGTGCTATACCATGCTTTGTGACAACTAAGTGGCAAATTAACAGTGGCACTATTCATCCGTAATGTTGCAGGATCTTGCCCCTCTTCTCATATAAACAATTCTCTACACAAACCAAGTGTTCATGCCAGAATTATCCACAGAATTATCCACAAAGTTCAAATGTTCAAAATTCAAACGGTGAATCTTTCTCCTGTCAATAAGTGGACAAAAAACATGACTCAGTCCTAAAAGGTGAGGTAATAGCTGATTTTTAAAACAAGCACATTGTGTGTGATAAGACTACAATCAGGAAACAAGCTCTTTCTAAGACTGAACATCTGAGCAATATGCACAGGAGGTAAAGTGCTCCAAAGAGCCTCAAAGAAGCTACAGAAATACTCATTCAATCATTCAAATCTGTCAAAAGTATGCAGGTAGAATAAATTCCAGTATCACCAAAGGGCTTACTGATGATTCTGCCAGGTTTAGTATATTCACATAAGCAACCCGTCAAGAGCATCGTAGTCCATCTGTGCTGGCCAGAATTTTTCCTATTGTTTTCATTCAATATAGGTAAAGTGATGAAAAGGATAAAAATATAATTCTCCATTGCCTCATCTAATCCCAAAATATAATTCCAGAAGCTAAAATGAATTAACTGGCATGTGCAACATCCGAGTGGGGCATTTACAACTCAATCAAATCCTGCAATCCTGCAATTAGTCAAAAGAGAAATTTATTGATTAAATTTGTATGCTACCCAGATCCCCATAAGTCTGAGTTACTGACAAATAATATTTTTTTTAAATACAATAAAAAACAAAAATAAAGAATAAAAGACATCTACATTGTCCAAGAGGGCTCCACTCACCCTTGCTAAAGGCCTTGGAAACCGTACTCAATGAGTAGTCCTTAATGGGTCTAAGTCTACATGGAGGGAAGTAGGCCCAGTACTCTTCAATATCTTCATTAACAACTTAGATGAGGGAATAAAAGGGAAACTTAACAAATTTGCAGATGATACTAAGTTGATAGGAATAGCTAACACCCAAGAAGATAGGCATCTGGATCTTGACAGACTAGAACACTAGGTAGTATCTAACAAAATGAAATTCAATGTAGAGAAAAGTAAAGTCCTACACTTAGGCAAGAAAAACCAAAAGTACACATATAGTCTGGGTGAAACCAGGCTCAATAGCAGTAACTTTGAGAGGGATCTTGGAGTCTTAGTGGACAACCAGCTAAATATGAGCTAGCAGTGTGCAGCAGCAGCCAAAATAGCCAATGTAATCCTAAATTGCATTAATAGAGGGATACATTCAAGATCAAGGGAAGTAATAATACCACTCTATAAATCCTTAGTAAGACCACACCTAGAGTACTGCATCCACTTTTGGTCACCACATTACAAAAAAGATGTTGAGACTCTAGAAAAAGTACAGAGAAGAGCAGCCAGGATGATTAGGGGACTGGGGATTAAAACATATGAAGAACGGTTATAGGAATTGGGCATGGCTAGTCTAGTGAAGAGAAGGACCACGGGAGACATGATAGCGGTCTTCCAATATTTGAGGGGCTGCCACAGGGAGGAAGGGGTCAAACTATTTTCGAAAGCGCCTGTAGGCTAGACAGGGAATAATGGATGGAAACTGAATAAGGAGAGATTTAACCTGAAAATAAGGAAAAACTTTCTGACAGTAAGAACAATCAACCAGTGGAACACCTTGCCCTTGGAAGTTGTGGGAGTGTCATCACTTGAGACTTTCAAGAAGAGATTGGACTGCCATTTGTCAGAAATGGTGTAGGGTCTCCCCATTTGGGTGGGGGGTTGGACTAGATCAGGGGTCTCCAACCTTGGCAATTTGCTTGCTAAGGAACTCTGGGAGTTAAAGTCCACAAGTCTTAAAGTTGCCAAGGTTGGAGACCCCTGGACTATATGACCTACAAGGTCCCTTCCAACTCTGATTATCAGTTATCTGAATCGAGCTGCAAACCCCATAAGGGTGGAGTACAAATGGATCTGGATGGAGCCTCTTTCTTTTGCTTATATGTTTGCACAGGAATCAATTTACAAGTTCGAACTGAGATATAACTGTTGAATATGTATAATGTCTTTTTCCAAGATTAAACGCCAAAAATATTTAGCAGTTCAGTGATAATCTGATAAACCAGTTCCTATGTGAAATAGCTTTAGCCAGGGAGACAGTCAATATGAAACAAGATTAGAATTCAATTTACTACCAGGAGCTGATACTAAAGCTGGCAGGGTAAAATGCTTACTAGAGGTAGCAACATGAGTTGTTTTATAACTACTGCCAGTAAATGACTTGGCACCTGTCTCTGTTGACCCTTGCTGATGTAAGAACAGGGGGGAAAGTCTTCTGTTTTCACCTTTCACCACAATTTACTCACAGTTCCTCTGCTTCTCTTTTTTCATCAGTTGAAACATCTGGGATATTCTCTAAAGGATAATTTTAAGTCAACCCAGAAACCTTTCCAGCCAACCCATTGATAAAACCACGAATTGATTTGTCTCATTCTGTCTCATCCCAAAACGGAATGCAGTCAAGAATTCTGCTTGAATTTCTGCTGTTTCTGCTGTTGCAAGGCAAAATCCCACCTAGGCCTCCCTCATTCTTGTTCATCCTTGAAGGATGTCTAACTATAGTTAGATGGTCACTTTTCACAAATACCCGATTCTGTAATTTTACTTCAAAAATATATTCTGAACTTCATTCCACCTGATGAACTAAAGCTACAGCTTATGTTGATAGGTGTTTAGACTTTCTTCTGTGCTGGCCACCTCACTACCTTTTCCTAAGTGCAATATTCTTATGCAGTACAATCATTGAGTTATAATGCACAATCCATCTACCTGGAATATAGGATGCTGCAGCAATTATATATATCAAGTAAGGAGTGCCTGTTATTGTATTCTTGTAACAGAAAAACAAGCAGATCTGTAAGGATTACAATGATGATAACCAAACAAACATTTGAGAAGTAAAATATATTGCCTGTTCCTAGTTTCTATTCAATACTCCCTGCTTTATTTCCTCAGGACCTATCAGCTTTACATTTCCCCTCTTCCTAACATTCCCAGTTCCTGTCTGAATGTCCCAGATAAGACAAAAACAAGAAAATAAAACTTGCTTGAAAAATCCTGCTGTTTTTGTACTATATAGGAAAAACTAACACAAATAACTCAGAGCTCAACATTTTAACAAGACATAGTATTATGGTACTTAAAGAGCGGTATCTCAAACAGACACCCCGGGGTATGTGAGGGAAAGCAGTTTTTTTGAAATCTCTAATTCATTTTTAGAAATTCATTATTAGAAGTGACCCAGCCAGTTTCTACAACACATTTTTGCTAATGTAATCATAACTTTCAAGAAGAGTATCAGTGACTGCTTTGAAGTCTTGAATCATATTGAGAGGAGGTCAGAGGAACTGTTGGTCATACTCAACAAAGTTATTAAGGATGAATGTGTAAAGTGACTGCAAAAGACCAAGAGACATAAGAAACCAGATTTAATATCTAATAGATGGAAAGGAATAAAACAAAATATTAAAAAGTTATGCTATTTATGTAGTTACTTACCAAGCACATCTAAATTATATTAAAGTAACCAAAATATCTTACAATCCCCAATGCATGTCACAACTTTTGAGCATCCCTAATGTTTGGAAATTAGAAGTTGAAAAATTTGACACAACCTAAATTGTGTGGATGACTTTGGGGATGAAGGAAAGAGAATGCTGCCTAGGAAATAGTCAATTACTGGGGGGGGGGGAGCCCCCAGTGGCTTCATGGTCAGAGAAAGAAACTTAGGAAGGACTTGCCTTAATCATGGATCAAGCAGTTAAAAGTGGCAGCAGGAAGTTATATTTTTATTTGTTAGATTTGTATTGCTGCCTATTCACCATGGTGACTCATTTGCAGACTTAGAAGAATGATGTCAGCCATCCCAGGCAAACCAGACAGGAAACACCACTAGATGAAGGAATTCTACTTTATTGTATTCTGGCAAGTGTGAAGGTACAAACTTCCTGCTGGGTTTTCACTTGTAAACCACTCAAAGTCGTTTAGATAGTGAGATGGCTGCTATCCCGCATCAGATGGGCGTCTCATGATAGGGAGCGAAGGAGAGAGAAACGACAGGAGACGAAGTTCCTCGCAATGAGTGCGCCCCGAATGTCCGGGTACACGCTCTTTTATTATGCTCATTCAAAAGGGGGTGATTGTTTATTCAGAACCTAGGTTAAGCCTAGGTCAGACGGAATATACAGATTTAACAATGGCTCAAACAAAAGCAAGATACCAGGACAGACAGGATGGCAAGATTTATATTTGATCAGGATATTACTTCTTCACAAAGCTG